>JABUQX010055086.1:12500-45626 GCA_015478945.1 Trachelipus rathkii
CTTTGGCATTGTTTTCAGATTTGGATTCTTCGTCGGAGGTGTCCGGACTCACCGCGGGCGGGGGACGGACGGGAAAAACATTGGCGGAGGTAGAAGGTTCAACATCGGCCGTTTGGTGGTAATCCTCTATTTTTATTAATCCAAGATACGTATCTTTATCTATGTAATTCACTAATTTCTCTTGATTCAAATAAAGAATATTGTTGGAAAACGTAATTGTATTTATTATATTCGGAGGCATCTTTTTCCGCATGGCCGCAATTTTATCCTTTTTCTGTTGGATTATCGGTGAAAAAGTTTCGAAATGCCAGCTTTTAAGAACTTGGTCGGTTTGACATACGATGGACGATTGAGTTACGTGGTGGTATTTTATAAAACTCTCTGGGGAGACGTTAAACATCACCGGAGACCCATTGTTCCAAGTGAAACTCGTCGAAGAGCAAAAGAGTTTTGGCGAGAACTCGAAATATTTATCGTAGTCGACGAACGTTGTTTTTCTTCCTTTTTTTCTCCTTCCCCTTGTCAATCTTTCATGCATTCGCAAGCGATGATCAACCCGCGTAGTCGCAACTGAGACTCCAGCTTCTCGTTGTTGCTGCTGCTGCTGCAGCCACTGGTCTTGATTCGTATTGAAATTTTCGATGAGTCGGTTGGTGCAGCTCTTTATTAGTGGGTGATTTTTATCTTTTTTTGTCGACGCTTCATCAACTATAGCCCCATGGGTTTTTCCTAAAAAGTCCAACATGGGCATAGCTGACGAGCTCGAACCGGCTTTAGTGTCGAAAGCCGATAAAGAGCAATTAGCAAAAGATAATTTTCCGAATAGGGCCTTCTTCACGATCGTCATGAAATTCGACTTCCCCTCGTTACCTTTCACTCCGACCAGTATGGTTATCGTTTTTTTCAGCATGTTGTAGGAAGCCTGATTGATAGTGTACAATAAATGATGCATAAATTCATTATCCATGGTGCTAAGAAGGTTTCCGTAGCCGACGAAGGTCATCAGGTGCTTAAGCACGTATAGATACATTTTGTTCTTTTCGATTAACTTATACAGTCTATAAACGGGGTTTGATGATGGCGATTCGTCGACCGCCGCCGCCGCCGCTTCTTCTCCTCCGGCGAGTTCTTTTATGGCGTAAAATATGGTATCTATCAGCTCTTTTTCGCTCATGCTCTCCTTCGAAATCTTGCCGTTTACGTGAAGGAAAACGAAGACGTTTAAGCCTTGGAATGCCGTATTCGCGTTCAGAAGATTATGAAGCATTAAGATGATCTCGTCGAAGTTCAACGAAATATCGTGAATGAGCGCCAATTTCTCAACCGATATTTCGTTTGATATCACCTTCGAGGTCGTCGCGAAAAGTTCGTTTTCGCATCCGCAAATCAAGTACCCCCCTTCGGCTTCTAAAACGTTCGGCCGATAAGACACTAGAGTCGAACCGCCGTCCGGTCCGCCGGTGAAATCTTCATTTTTCGTCACGAACAGTTTCTTCACCGGTCCGGCGAACGGTTGGTTATGATGTTGGTTAAACGCGTTCGCCAACACGCTGGAAAAAGTATACGTCGACAGCTCGGCGTATCTTTTTATATCGGTATTGAATTCGTATTTAGTATTTTCTTTCCGATGCTCTTCTTCCCCCGAGAGTAAATATTTCGATATATTGCGCGACAAACCTGGCAAAAAATGTTCTTTGTGCGCGTGGAAATCGTATCGCAACAATATCTGATTTTCGGGTGACAATTCTTCTTTCGAAAATCTCGGATCCTCCCCGACTTTGTTAAGATCGTAATTTCGGGTATCGTCGCCGCTGCCGCTGCCACCTCCGTCGTCTTTGGGTTCGCCATCGTCGTTGTCGGCGTAGTTGACATTCCCACGGTGGTATTTATCATCGTCTTTCGACGTCTCTTCGTCGTCGCTCTCTAGACCCCATCTTTCATTCGCATAGAAATTTTTAGGTTTCTCCTTTTCCATTTTCCTGCTCAAAATATTTCGTATTTTAACGATGTTAATAATACCATCCATGATTCTATTTTTATCCAAGGGTTGGAGTAGTATATCCAAGCGATAAAAATTGATATTCTGCGTAGAGTAGAATTGTTTTTTTACGTACGCCGATTTGATTTCTATTTCGTCGAATTGAGATGGGTTCTCCAATTCCGGATCGGAGAGAATTTCGCACCTTATTCGTTTTATTTTATTCGCAGATGCAAGATGCTGGCGATAATTCGGGTCCAGCGTTAAAACGTTGTGAGAATTTTGAACGACCAACACGTCCTGGCGACGATTATCTCTCTTGGATACTTTTATGGCGGCCTTACTTTTATTGGTTCTACACAAATAGACCGTGACCGTTTTCATTTTAAAAGTATAACTCAAACTTTTTAAATTATCGCGCATCGCGTTATAGACTCGTAGAGCTCGGTATTTCTCATTGATATCGCTCGGCGAGCTGATATTTTCGACGTTGTGGTCGTTTAGGTCGTGGATCTCGGAACTTTCGAGGAGCGACTGTTTCACCGGGGGGTATCTGATATATATTCTATTTTTCCCTAAAACTTTCTTTGCGTTTTCGTTTTTCGTTTCGCGCAAAGTTCCGAATAACATAGGCTTTTCCAAGTCTATACTCACGGTCATAAGCGAGAGAAACTTCTGGTTGAGAAAATCTATAACGTATCTTAGATCGACGTACGTAATCGCTTTAAAATATTCCACGATCTCGACCGGCCCCAAAGTGGAAAGGTAAAATGACGGGACGTAGAAGACGCTCTCTTCTTCGTCGTTGTCGAACACTTGCTTATAGCCCGGCGTTTTATTACTCGTGTTGTCGATAATCGTTCGTTTCCCGTACATATTTTTGAACTTTTCCGAGTGTAAGCCGCTCCCGAAATCTTCGCTCACATTGGTTTTGGAACCCTCTTCCACCCGATATTTCTCCTTATCGTTATTACTCTCGGGGTATTTTCTATTATTCGCCGTCGACAACGACTGGCGGAAAGATATAAATTGCATTTTCTTCCCGTCGTCGTTCTCTCCTTCTTCATTTACGATGCTGTTCAAAATGCTAAACTTAGTCTTTGTGTTTCTATCGTTGTCATCTTTTCCAATTTTCGCTTTATAGAATTGGTCCAATATATATTTGTCGACGATGGTCATTTCATCCGACGATGACGGAAACATAAACTCAAAAACGCCATCGTCTTTTTTTATATCGCTGAATAAATCGCTCCTTTTGTTCAGTATTTTAAATAATGACGGCGAAGAATCGTTGTTACCAAAAGTTGAAGATGACGACGTTTTTTCGGTTGGTTCTAGCTGACGAAGAATGAATTCCTCTACTTTGTCGACGAAATCGTTCCACATGATAATTTCCGCTTTCTCTTTCTTTTCCGCGGGTAATTCCATTTTCCAAAATTTAGGTGGAGGCTCGTAATACACGCGGCGGGAACCTCGTTTCCAAAACAATTTCTGCCTCTTTCTTTCTTTTTGGTCAAATCGTTTTTTCATTCGATCTTTGTGATCTTCCATCTCCTTTTTCAAAGCGCTTAAAAATTCCTCAGAATCGAAATTCGGGATTATTCTTAAATTTTTTCGAATAGTTTTAATCCTATTGATAACTCTCTCGTTAACCGAATATTCGTCGTCGTCGTCGTCGACATTCCGTAAATTATCGTTGGTGGTATCGGCATTATCATCCACATCATTATCATCGTCGTCGTTCTTCAATCCCAAGCTCGGGGCGCGTCCGTCCAGTACGATCGACACCAAGTGCGAAAAACAATTTTTGGCATCGTATTTGTGACAATACTCCGCGCATAGCTTGTAAAACAAGAGTGGAATAAATTTCCGTTTCGCGATTTGAGCACCGAGTATCGGGGTGGTGTAGTCCTTCACGAATTTCATCCAGCCCTCGTTAATTTCGTGCCGACAAAAGCTATCTACGTCCAACGACCTTTTGAATTGGACGGCTCTCTCTTTCGAAAAATATATGAATCCAAAAACTTTGGCCTTTAAAACGTTAACGAGGGCTTCTAAATCGTTAGTTTCCTTTTCAACCGATAATTCCTTGACCTCTGAGAAATTAATTACGGTGTTCCAGACCTGGAGCAGAGAATTAAAATTTCTTTCTAAAATTTTCCTTAACGACGTTAGCACGGACACGTGTTCCATTCTGACGTAGTTGAAAATCCAACTCCAATATAAGCAAAAATAAATAAAGCATGAAAATTCGTATTTAATTTTCTTTTCTTCGTAAGCGGCAGCAGGACCGGGAGAAATAGCAGCGGCGGCAGCGGTGGAGGCGGCGGTGGAGGCGTTTTTTTCTTCCTCTCTTTTCTTCGGAAAATTTTTCCCCAAGAAGGCGTCATTAACGACGAATTCTCTAATAGCTTCTTTATCTTTCGATTTATTCATTTTAAATTTATCATACATTTCTCGAAAGAGCTGATGGTCCCTGAAACAACCGCCGTCCTCGAGCTTTTCTTTTAGCCCGGCAAAAATACCTCGAAGACGGAGGTATGTGATGACGATTTTTCCGGAAAAAGTGAGAAACGAAAAAATGTCGGTCCTGGAGGTTTCTTCGCACAGGAAAAATATTTGTTCGTTCCAGTCGATCTCGCTCAATATTATAGGGTAAAACTGCCTCTGCATTTTCAAATACAAGTTATCCATTCCCGCGACCAACTTTCTTCTTTCTAACAAACTCTCGCTTTCGCTTTCGGATATATGATCCTGACTTATTTCCATCGCCTTCCAGGATTCGTGTACTGTTTCTCCTTCTTTGGCGGGGCCTTCCTTCACATCTTGGAATTTATTCATCGTTTCCGCGATAGCCATTAAATCGGGAACTTCCTCTTTCCTACCGGAAGCAATATCGTTAAAACCGCCAATCGCCTCGAAAGATTTGTCTAGACGTTCGTAAAATCCGCTTACATTGACGACCATTTGATTAAGATCTAATGCAGAAAGTGTCTTTTCTTCGAACAAGATCGCACACGTTATTTGAAAATACCGTTGTTCATAATCGAAATCTCCGTGTAGGTGTTCATCGGTCCCGTGTATGACGCTCAAAATTTCGTATAGGTTAGGTCTTTCGGATACCTTTCGATGTTGATAACATCTTAATTCTTCCAGCAATTTCGTTACTAGCCTGGGGTTTAATTTTTCCGTCGTTGCCTCTAACTCTTTGCTCATTCGATTCTTCGTTGACGTTTTACCATTGTCGGAATCGAAAGATTCATCTTCGTCCTCGTCATCGTCTGCCTTTTTCGTGAATCCGATGTAGTTGGAAACGTCGGAAAGCGAAAGCATATCGTTGTAGCAAATATTGTAATTCAGCCCCTCGAGGAGATTCATTAGGGACGCGTTACGTTCTAAGGTAAGTAATTTGGGGCTTTCCCTGTGTATTTCGCAATTAAATAACATATCGGGCCAAATTTTTTCCACGCCAATCAGCTGTAAATATAGCGATAAATTAAACGGAACGCAAAAATGTTCTTTAATGATTTTGACGGATGCGATCCCTTCGCACATTTTAAAGGATGGAAACATGTTTTGAATTACCGAAACGAATTCTCTGGAACGAAAATCGCTCAAGTGACAAGACGAAAGAGGGTGATTTATGTAACAATATTCGTTTCGTTCTCCAACCCCGAGATCGTAAATTTCTTTTAGATTTTTGGAAAGAGTTGTTTTAAATTTTGTATCAAGGCACGATTTGCAAATTTTTTTCACCCGGAAGCGGTTGACTACGTATTCGTCGAAAAATATTCTCAGATCATTACAACGATCGAAATATATTTTGTGTCTTTGATTTCGGTTTAACGATGAATATGACAAATCTCCATTGAAAACATAGCCATTACTTTCCATCAACCGTAGATATAGCTTGGGGTTATTCACGATGTTATAAAGGACGCAAAACCTATTGGCCAATATCAAATTCAATTGAGACAGCGACGTGACATCAGGATCGAATGAGGGGTTGATGATATACCTGCTAGTTTTCATCTGAGAAATATACATTTCTTGAGATCTATCGTTTTCTCCATCCGGTTTATCACCACCTTGAGATTGAGCCCCCGCGCTTTCTTCTACTTCCTCCCGTTCATCTACTTCTCTTTCATCATCATCGTGGTGATGGTCGTCATCGTCGTCGTGATCAATCCCGCTTCTTGCTCTGCCCTTGCCTCCTCTCCTTTTAGACGATTCTCCTTCAGAGGTCGTTTTTTTCTTACCTTTCTTATCCTTATTATTCTTTTTGCTCTCGAGAAACTTTTCTTCATCGGATAATATTTTGTTAAAGATTTCGTAGCCTTTTTTCTCATCTTTACCTTCTCGGTATAAGCAAATATTATTTTCTTTATTGGTTAATAAGAAGGCGCCGTAGCAACATATTAGCTCAAAATCAATGAGGGTTTTTTGCAAGATGAACTCGTTTCCCAGCACCCGTTTAATTTTGAAAAAGAATTCCAAGTCCCAGCGCTCGTCCGATTTATCATTTTGCATGATTTTCGACTTCTTTAGGAAATCAATTTTTTTTACCAACTGGTCAAACGTCTCTCTCGAATAAATACCAAAGTTGGTATAAATAGAATTGGGGAAGAGAAGAAGAATGTGACGTTCTCTTTCTACGTTCGTTTTAGAAGGTAACCTCCGTTCTATTTCTTCATCCGCGATAGAATCCTTATCGACTGCCAATATTTCGTAATCACCAAAGTTACTAATTTTTTTTTTTGTTTTTTGGCGGAGAATGTTAAGGTCACCATCGTCGTCGTCAACGTCTACGGCGGCGCCGGCGGCCTTACTTTTGTTTCCGATCCCGCTATTCACGTCGTCGTCCCTACGAGCACTCTCCTGACTGTTCTCTTCTTGAACGTTCTCGTCGCGATGAGTACTAACCGGTAAATTTTCTTCATCGGCAACGCTTACGGAAGAGCTTTCCGAAGAAATACGTTCGTCCCCTTCAACGTCTACAGCAGCGTTGGCGGCGTCAGTATTATCTTCATTTTCGATCCCGCAATTCGCGTCGTCCCTAAGGATGCACTCCCGACAATTCTCTCCTTCATCGGTAACGTTGACGGAAGAGGTTTCCGAAATTATTTCGTCGTCAACGTCTACAGCGGCGGCGTTGGTATTATTCTCGTTTTCGTATTCGATTTCAACTTTTCCGTCGTCCCCATTATTACACCCCAGACTATTCTCTTCTTCAGACTCCTCGGCGCGAGGAGTAGTAGTGATCTCGTCATCGTCGATATCGCCGATGGAAGGGCTAGATGCCGATATGCTCTCATCTTCTGCTACCATTTCCGCGTTCGTATTAACTACCGCGCCATCGACCTCTTCCCTAGTGGAGATACCGGATTTCGACGTAATAACATTATCGTTTCCATCGCCGCCACCACCACCGCCGGGAATTTTTTTGTTGATCAAAAACACGGGAACGTACGGGCTCCCCCCGGGTTTACTATTCAAAGGAAGCATTACGTTAGTGGTTCCTGTTTTATCGAATTTGATAAACCGATTGCCTTTCGCACAAGATTCAATGGCCGCCTCGATTTTTTCGTAGCACCGTAGAAAATTCTGAAGGGAAAAGAGGTAGTTGTTATTGCTACTACCTTTGATATAGAACACGATCTTTAGACCCTCGAGGTTGTATTTCGTTAAAAAGTAGAAACCAAAGTATTGGTTGCCGTATTGTTCTTTCATATTTTTCTGGCTATAGTTTTGATAATTCACGGGCGATAAATCTTCTATTTGATCGATCACCGGTACGAGCCTATGGAAATTAATTTTTTTTTCTGGTGGCTCTTCGAAAAATTTCATTTCGGTGTTGTATTGGTTAAAAAACTTCTCGTACTTCTGCTCTGATTCAGTAAAACATATTTCTTCCAAAACGGTTGAGCTAGAATCGCAGATCGGTTTCAGTTTTTGGTTCAATTCGTTAGCCAATTCGCAGAAGGTATCGAAAACATTCGCCTCCCACTCCTCTTCCATTAGCTCCTCCATTCCCGCGCGTTCTCTTTTCTTCAAAAAATCGAATTCCCAGAAATAGGTTCCGTTGAACATCAAGCAGAGTCTTTTGTCAATTTTCACGCAGGTATTGGCTACGGGAGTAAAATCGGGGGATTTTGCTAACGACTTTAAGGAATAAATTATTTTCGCTTGCCCTTCGTCCGTGCAATTGTTGTCGTATTCATTCGAATGAATTTTCAAAATTCCAGAGTTCTCTTGCCTCGCGATGGAAATACATTTCAAAGGAACGTGCTCGCGGTTGTCGTTAATACGCTTGGCGAAATCGTTTGTAATTTTTGAAAGGATGTTCGCAGATGGGTTCGAGAGTTTTTTCTTCTCGCGGTCGTCGATATTACGGTTGGCGTGATCTTCTGTAAATTCCGAAGGGTTGTTCGCAGATTTTTCCGTGAATTTACCTTTCTCGCGGAGCTCAATTGTATAGGCGTGTCTCGAGTTGATTTTAGTTTCCATTGTTCTTAGCTTCTTCATACGTCAATCGCGTTTGATTGTTTATGTAGAACTAATTTTCAGTATCTGATAAATATCTGAAAATGTCTTCTTTTATATCAAAAATTTTAATGCTTTATTATTTTATTTATTATTCTATATAATTAAAAAATAAAAAAGTAATTTTATTCATTAAAAAGAAAAAGAAACATTTGAATCAACCTTTAATATTTATCATTTTTAAAACGTAATACGTCGCTTGTTGTTTTTTTTTACGACGGCGGGCCTCGTTGCGCGCGCTTTTTACGAACGGAATCTTGATCGAAGTCTTTTATCGATCGTACGTAGGTCAGTCAATGTCGTCGCGCGCGACATAGATACTTAATCGTTAAATTTTTAGGCGCTCCGCTCCTAATATTAGACGAGACGCCTAGACACGGCGATGTTTACGAAATCTCGAATTCCTTTACCGATCTCGAGTCTCTTATTTCGCCGTGGCCAGTCGCTGTCGTCAAAAGCCTCGCGTTCACACACCGCCGTTCACGAACGGAAGTTCAATATTTTTTTTACCGATCGTATGTAGGTCAGTTCATGTCATTGCGCTTGACTTGGATAATTAAAAATTAAATTTTTTTAATTCATCCTAGTATTAGGCGCGACGAGTAGACACGGCAATGTTAGAAAACCTGGTATTATTTTATCAATGTCGAGTTTCTTATTTCGTGGCAGCCAGTCGCTATCCTCGTCGCGCGCGACGCGGTGCACGATGAGAGGAGATATATAAGGTGGTGTGCTATTATATATTTCCTGAAAAACTAAAAAAACATTCTCTTTTTCTTAAAGAAAATTTGTCTTCTGAAGAATTGTTTTAATGTAAGATTAGGGGAAATAAATATACACCTTTTCTTTGACGTTTTATTTAAAATGACCAAAAAATGTCAAAATTTCTGCAATATTATTAAAAAAACTATATTTTAAATTAGTGAAAAATAAAAATGAGGTCTATACAATTCATCGTGTACGTAAGTTAAATCCGAGTAAAAAGTCTTCACTTTGTTCATTTCGCTCGTGAATTGATCTTCTAGAAAGTCTCGAGGAAAAAAATTCCCCGTCGACATTTTAAGATAAGTCACGGAAACGAACTTCAACGATGTCATCCTTAATAAATCAACGTAATAGTCGATGCGCTGATGCATTTCAATCGATCTTTTCTGGACGTCACTATAATCTTTCTTCCCCTTATTCCAACTATCGTCATTTAATTTTTGCAAAACATCGACGATTTCGTGTTTTAAATCCCTAATTCCCACCGCTTTCACTGGTGCTTCAGATTTTCTCTCATCGTTCTTCCTTTGCGTACGAGAGCGTGACCTTTTTTGGCCTCTGCTTATCATCGTTAACTTAGCTCTTTTGGGTTGCGAGGATCCTCCCGCTGAATCTTCCCGAGTTTCGTCGAACGATAAGTGAGGAATTCCGTGATCTGAAATATCTCGCATTATAATTTCTTGAATGGTCGTTTTAAACTCATTCGATGCCTTTATGAAGTCCACTTTACTTTCCATATTTATGCTTTTGGATAAAATGCACAGCTTTAAAAACGCCAACAGGGCCATATCACCTACATTGCAAAATTTGCGCTCGCCGTTTTTGGTTTTCTTCATGAACGACAGCAGATTGAATGGTGAATGTTGGGCGTAGATTTCGAAAAATTCCTTCTTATTTTCTAACATTTTATTCGTTTTTTCCACTTTGGGAAATACGAACAAGCCTCCATTTTCTTGTAACAATTTAGTTTTTAACCAGTTTACGGTAGACTTCGATTCCTCTAAAATTAATTTCAGGTCTTGAAAATTTGACGATACGACTGGTTCCGATTGAAACTTCGTCGCTGAAGGAAATAATCCTTCGTCGAAGGAAAAATTAAACCAGCAGCTGTCGGTGCTATTATCAGAAATTGTCGCTTGCGAAAGAAAACTATTCCACTCGGTATCAGAACGCTCACCTCCAGCGTTTCTTTTCAATTTATAACTAGCCACGGGATTTATTCCCAATAAAAATAAAATCGATGAGGGAAGTCCGAGAACGTGCGGTGCTGGCAATTTATCCTTAAAATGTACCCCTAAAATTAAATCGAAAACGTCGTTGTAGGATAATTCATTTATTCTTTTCCAATTGAGACCGTAGACCAATCCGAGAAAGATTTCGATGACTATCAAACATTTCCGACGCATTTCCTCTTTCGGACGAGTTGAAGTCGCTTTATCGATTACGTTCAAGCTATTTTTTAACGCATTGAAAATCGATGAGCTCATTAATGGGAAAACTGGGGATTTCACTAGATTATTTTCGTGGGGCCTTTTTCCAAGTAATTTAAAACCATTAATGTTATTCTCCTCACTAAACACCATGCGAGTAAATAAACATTTAAGAACGTCGTCCCTCAGCAGCTGAGCCATACAGGAATTTTGGAATATCTTTAACACTTTAACGTAGTCATTCGGATTAATGTAGAACGATAGAAGGAAAAAATATAGCTTGAGCGAAAAATAATTCAAAGGGGACGTGGATAGTAATTCGCAATTTGGATTAATCAAAAACAAAACGGCATTAAAAATAAACAAATCAGTGTAAATATTCACTATGTTATGCTCTCTGTATTTCGCGCAACTCCCATCATTTCCTTTCTTAACCAATTGTAAAGCCATTTTTCTAATTTTTTCTTCTACGTTTATCACCATCGCTTGCTCTGTGTTGGGTTTTTCGGACCGACACGATGTTGAAATTTCCCGAAGGCAACTGTGAATTATTTGACTCCGAGTGATTGGAATATTGTTCAACTTAATACTTCTATTCCTTTCTTCCGAGCTTAATTTTTCGTATTCCTCCTTAGTAAAGTTTTTGAAATTAAATTCGCAGCCGATGTTCTCCGATTCCGATGGTCTTGGAATTATTAAATATAGAGATGTGTCTTCCTTTTCTTCTTGATCGTAAATTTCGTCTGAAAAAGACGACTTAAATATATCAGCGTTTCTGAAAGATTTTTCGAGATCGCGTTTTTCTCTTTTAAAATAACCTCTTTCTTTTACGTTATTGAGAAACACTTCTTCATTCTCAGAATATGAAAAATATTCTCCTTCTCTTTCGTTATCTCGCAACATGAGCAACGATCGTTCTACTGCTAAATTTAAAATCTGAATTTTATTTTCCAAAATAATTTTTTTTGTCTCTGTGTCGTGTCTGTAAAAAAGATAACACTCTCGTTTCACTCTTTCCCGACGTTGTTCTTTAGAAAGGTACTTCCAATAGATTTCATCGCGATGAGTTATATTGACATCGTTTTCTATCGTCCTCCAATTATTCGAGAAAAACAAACTATTGAAATCAATTTGGCGATTGTTTTTTTTTAAATCTAAGATTTTTTGTCGTTTTTTACAGTCGTCGCCTCGCACATATGTCGAATATTTTTTAATTAGGTTGTCTATTTCTTCAATGTGATCCTTGTTAGTAGGAACCCGTTGTTGATTTGAATTTAGGGCGGCGGCGGATGCGACGGTGGCGTCAGTCACTAGGTTTATCTTTTCCATCGTTCTTATAACTAAAATAATTTGGTAGATTCGATCACTTTTATTAACTCATTTTAAACCATATTCTTTTTTTATATTAATATAATAATAAAAGAAATAAAGTTTTTAAAAATATATATTTTATTGTCATCATTGAATTTTAATTTCTGCGTTCCTACGGGTTGAAGGTGTGTAGTGGATTAGGGATCGGTGTCTATCCCTCCGGGCTCCCCTTTTTTTTTAAAAAAAGGGTTATGCGATCGTCTTCAAAATCTCTCTTCAGATTTGTCAGCTTTTATACGAGGTCCGAACAACTGGGTTATTCATGCGATTCTCCTCTCCGGCAAACCGAACGAACTGATGATGATTCCCATACTATGCGATGATCTACGAGGCGAATTCCGAAGAAGAGTTGTCAGTTTATTTCAGAAGCGGTGCTGAGTGCACGTGTTTTATAAACCTCTCTTCTCTCAGAAAGGCGGATTCGGCCGGGCTCATAGGCATGCTGGATAGCAGGAGAGAAGGCGTCGTCGAACGGTCGTGAAAGAGACTAACGAACGGAGCATCGAAACGGTAAGGTTGTTAATATTTTTATAAGTGTTATATAAAAAAAATCAAATATTGACAAAAACTAATGAAAGGCGCGCCACCGCCTTATAATCAAAAATGAAAATTATGCGGTAAAAGGTAAATTAATATTGACATTTTTTTTAAAAGATGGTGATTGAAATTAGCGCACATAAAAATTGAAAATTACCAACCTTCTTCAAGGAGCTCGCCCATCGCGAAACGCGATGGTTATATGAGGGCTAATTCCGAAGAAGAAGAGTCAGTTTATTTTGGAAGCGGTGCAGAGCAGACGTGTTTTATAACTCTCTCTGAAGAAAAACGCTTTAGCGGTTCATAGGATGCTGGACGAAGGGAGAAGGCGTCGTCGAACGGTCGTGAAAGAGACTCGCGAACAGAGCACCGAAACGGTAAGGTTGTAAATAATTTTATTAATGTTATATAAAAAAGTCATTTACTGACAAAAACAAATGAAAAGCATGACGCCTCCCCGTATTTAAAAGCGGTAATAAGTAAACTCACATATAATTTTTTTTAAAGATTTTGATTGAAAATGGCTCGAAAAAAAAGTTGAAAATTTTTATCAGTCGATCTATCTTGTCCAACGAGTTCACCCATTGCCCTCGTGAAGCGCGATGACTAAGCAAAAATCCCAAAGATAAGTCAGTGATAATTCTCTCTCAAGAAAGGCGCTTCAGCGGCCCATAGAATGTTGGACGAATGGAGAAGACGCGGTGGAAAAAAATCGCAACGATTTCGTCGTGGTGTTCTATTTTATTAAATCTTCGCCTCGGGTGAGTTTTTTTAAAAGTTTCTCTTAAATTTTAGATTTAAAAATTATTTAAGTAATCTATTATTAATAATAAACAAATTTTGGAAACGGTGCTGAGCGGACGTGTTTTATAATTCTCTCTCGAGAGAAAGGCGCGCAACCGCCTCTCATATCCATAAATGAAAATTATGCAGTAATATGTAAATTTATATATATTTTTTTTAAAGATCGTGATTGAAATTGGCGGCAAAAAAAATTGAAACTTATCAGTTGAGTCTATCTTCTTCAACGAGTTCGCTCATCGCCCTCGTCAAACGCGACGACTATACGAGGGAGAATTCCGAAGAAGAAGATTCAGTTTATTTTGGAAGTGGTGCTGACTGGAAGTGATCTATAATTCTCTCAAGAAAGGCGCTTCAGCGGGCATAGGATGTTGGACGAATGGAGAAGGCGCGGTGAAATATATTAGCAACGATTTCGTCGTGGCATTCCATTTTAGGAAATCTTCGCCTTGGGTGAGTTTTTTTTTAAAGTTTTTCTTAAATTTTAGATTTAAAAATTATTTAAGTAAAATCTGTTATTATTAATAAACAAATTTAGGAAATGGTGCTGAGCGAATGTGTTTTATAATTCTTTTTCGAGAAAGACGGGCCGCTGCCCATATTCAAAATTGAAAATTTTGCCGTAATAAGTAAATTTATACAATTATATTTTTTTTAAGATCGTGATTGAAATTGCCGCCAAAAAAAATTGAAACTTATCAGTCGAGTCTATCTTCTTCAACGAGTTCGCTCATTGCCCTCGTGAAACGCGACGAATATACGAGGGCGAATTCCGAAGAAGAAGAATCAGTTTATTTTCGAAGTGGTGCTGAGCGGACGTGTTTTAAATTCTCTCTGAAGAAAGGCGCTCCGGCCACCCATTGAATGTTGGACGAATGGACGTTCGCGCTTCTGAATAACGAGGATAACGCTCGTCGTCGATCGGTCGTGAAATAGACTCGTGAGGAGCACCGAAACGGTAAGGTTTTAAATAATTCAATAAATGTTATATAAAAGTCATTTACTGAAAAAATTATTCAATGGCGTGTCGCCTCCCTCATATTTAAAAATTAAAATTATGCTGTAATAAGTTAATTTATATAATTTTTTTTAAAAGATTGTGATTGAAAAAGACACCAAGGAAAATTGAAAATTATCAGTCGATTCTATCTTCTTCAACGAGTTCGCCCATCGCCCTCGTGAAGCGCGATGACTAAGGGCAAATTCCGATGAAGATGAGTCAGTGTATTTTGGAAGCGGTGCTGAGCGGACGTGTTTTATAATTCTCTTTTGAGAAAGGCGCTTCGGCTGCCCATGGGATGATGGACGAATGGACACAGACATGTAGTTTTCTCGGTACGGTTACATGGCTCTTCATAAGCCTTGAAAAAAAAGCCGTTTTCCGCCATAAAACTAAAGGCGCGTCGCCGCCATAAGTGTGAAAAGTAAAGTTTCCAATAGTTAGTAAATTTACATATATATATATATATATATATATATATATATATATATATATATTATTTTATATAAATATTATATTTTTATAGAAGATTATTATATAATATTATATATGTCAGTTTTTTGTTTTTTTTTTATTTTTTGTTTCATTGTTTTTTTTTGGATTTGCTTTTTACCTTTTGGTGTTTGTGTTTGTGTGTTTTTCTTGTTTTTTGTGGTTTTTTTGGGGGGTGGTTGGTTTGTCCTTAAAAAATGGTTTTTTTTTTTGGTTTTTTTTTTTTTTTTTTTTTTTTTTTGCTTTTTGTTTTCATTTTTTTTTTTTCTATGTTTTATATATATATATAGATATTTAATTTCATAAACGTTGAAAAAAGTCGTTTCCCGCCAAAAACTATATGCGCGCCGCTGCCCTAAATGCGAGTCAGTTTACTTTGGAAGTGGTAGTGAGCGGACGTGTTTTATAATTATCTCTGAAGAATGGCTTTTCGGCGGCCATTAGGATGCTGGACGAAAGGAGAAGGCGCGGTGAGAAAAAAAGGCAACGATTACGTCGTAGCATTCTATTTTAGGAAATCTTTGCCTCGGGTAAGTTTTTTTTAGGTTTCTCTTTGAATTTAGATTTAAAAATTGTTTAAGTATAATATGTTACCTTGTAAAAAGTCGTTTCCAACCCAAAACTAAAGGCGCTTGCTAAATCTTGAAAAAAAAGTTGTTTCCCGCATAAAATTAAAGGCGCGCCGCCACCCTAAGTGCGAAAGGGAAGTTTTCCTATAGTAAGTAAATTTATATATATACTTTTTTTTAATTTCATAAATATTGAAAAAGTCATTTCCCGCAAAAAATTAAATGCGGGCCGCAGTCTCTGAAGAATGGCGCTTCGGCGGCCCATAGGATGCTGGACGAAGGGAGAAGGCGCGGTGAGAAAAAAAGCCAACGATTACGTCGTGTCGTTCTATTTTAGGAAATCTTCTCCTCGGGTGAGTTTTTTTAAAAGCTTCTCTTAAATTTTAGATTTAAAAATTATTTAAGTTAAATCTATTATTATTAGTTAACAAATTTTGGAAGCGGTGCTTAGCGCACGTGTTTTATAATTCTCTCTCGAGAAAGGTGCCCCTCCACCCCATATGCAAAAATGAAAATTATGCAGTAATAAGTAAATTTATTTAAAATATTTTTTTTTAAAGATCGTGATTGAAATTGGCGCGAAAAAAATTGAAAATTATCAGACGAGTCAATCTTCTTCAACCAGTTCGCTCAGCGCCCTCTTGAAGCGCGATGACTAAGCAAGGGCGAATTCCGAAGAAGATGAGTCAGTTTATTTTGGAAGCGGTGCTGAGCGGACGTGTTTTATAATTATCTCTCAAGAAAAGCGCTTCGGCGGTCCACAGGATGCTGAACGAAGGGAGAAGGCGCGGTTAGAAAAAAAGGAGACGGTTACGTCTTGGCATTCTATTTTAGGATCTTCGTCTTGGGTAAGTTTTTTTAAAATTTAGTTTTCATTAAAATTTAGATTTAAAAATAATTTAAAGTAAAACTATTAATATTATTATTTATTATTTTATTATTTATTATTATTTATTATTTATTATTTATTACTATTATTATTATTTATTTTATTAATTATACTATATATCTTTGAGTCGAAGGTCTAGTGCAAATTCCGAAAAATAATTCCTACTTAAATTTTTTTTTGTGTAAATAAGCTTCTTTGATATTTTTATTTTTTTAGGCACTTAGGTCTTCGACTTTATACTTATTGACCTTCGACTTAATATCAGTTTGCCTTAGTTCGAAACTGTTCACTACATTAGGTGTTGAAGCGATAGTTGTTTACTTACAAAAGGTGTCTTGCCCGAATCACGTTAGGTTTCGTTTTTGGGGTTCCCTCGATAAACTGTCAACGCTAATATGTGTCGCCTTACGGGATCGTTTCGCAAAGTGGCTGAAACGCTTTCAAATACCATTTTCTTATGCCTAAACTATCATTAAACCGATTATGAGGTCATATAGTGACGCCTCATTGGGAACTAATATAAGTCGAAGGTCTAATTGCAAATTCCGAAAAATATATTTCTGACTCTAAAAAATATTTTGTGAAATTTTTCTTCTTTTGATATTTTTTATTTTTAAGACTTAGACCTTCGACTTTATACTTTAAGACCTTCGACTTTTACTATTCAAGTTGCCTTCGAAAAACGTCATTATTTCTGGGTTAAGCGATAGTTTATACTAAATAGGTGTCGCCCAATCACGTTAGGTTCGTTTTTGGGTTCCCTTTTCGAAACGTCACTCATAGTATATGTGGTCGCCTTCGGGAATTTCGCGAAAGCGGCTGAAGCTTTTAAATACCATTTTCTTTAATTTATTGATTGAATTTGTGAGAAAATATGAGTCATATGTGACGCCATATTATTTTTATCTATTATTAATTTGATTATTTATTAATTATTATTATTATTATTATTATATTATTATTATTATTATTAATTATTATTTTATTATAATTATGTATTATTATTATTATTTTATTTAGTTATTATTTATTTTATTATTATTATTATTTATTATTTATTTATAATAAAATAACTCAACACGTAACTAAACTTATATAGTAATTTATTTAGTATTAAATAATTTCTTTTAAGCTTTAACTGCAATTCGGCTGGCTGAAATAAAATATTGAAAATTATCAGTCGAGGTTTTCATCTTCATCTCAATCCAGTTTGCCCAATCGCCTCATGGAAGCCGACTGAAGCAATGGCGAAGATTCGGCGAATGAGAGGAGTCCAGTTTATGTGTTGGAAGCGGTGCTGAGCGGACGTGTTTTAAATAATTCTCTTCAAGAAGTGTTTGCTTCGCGGCTCCACATGATTGCTGAACGGAGAGCAGGGCCGCGAAGTTGATGTAAAAGAAAGGCAACGATTACTTGTCGTGGCACTATTGTGTAGAATCTTCGCTTGGGTAAGTTTTTTTTTTAAATTTTCTCTTAGATCAACGTAATATTAATTTAAGTGAATATATTATTTTGGATTATGATTATTACATAACTCAAAATGAAAATTGCGTTGTAATAAGTAAATAATTTATAAATTTCTTTATAAGATCTGTTGATTGTAGATTGCTTGCGAAAAAAATTTGAAAACTATTCTGTCGAGTCAATCTTCTAAACGAGTCTCCCATCGCCTCATGAAGGCGATGATAAGGCAAGGGCGAATTCGAAGAAGAGTGAGTCATTTATTGTTGGAAGCGGTGCTGAGCGGATGTGTGTTTTATAAAATCTTCTCTCAAGAAAGCGCTTCGCTGCGCGTATTCAGATGCTGAATCGATGGAAACGCGGTGAATAAATATAAGGAACTAGAAGTCGTGGCATCTATTTTTTATGGAAATCTTATTTTGTCTCAGGTAAGTTTTTCCTTTAAAAGTTCTTCTCTAGTTTTTTTTTTTTCTTTAAAATAATTTTAAGTAAATTATTTATTAATATTTAAATGCTATATAAAAATCGGTTTTACCTGATAAACTAATGAAAGGCGAGCCGCCACCCCATATTCAAAAAAGAAAATTATGCAATAATAAGTATTCTTTTACACAAATCTTAAACTTGTTTTTAAAGATTGTGATTGAAAAGGCGCCAAAGAAAGTTGAAATTTTATTAGTCGAGTCTATTTTCTTCAACGAATTCGCCCATCGCCCTCGTGAAACGCGACGATTCTATACGATGGGTATATTCCGAAGAAGAAACAGTCGTTTTAAGTTTGGTAAGTGGTTTGTTGAGCGGACGTGTTTTGGGTAATGTCTTACAAGAAGACACTTTGGCGTTCCCAATCGGATGATTTGGACGATTTATTGTGGAGAAGGCCGTGGTGGAATAAAATTTCAACGATTACGTCGTGGCGTTCTATTTTAGGAAATCTCTGCATCTGGGTAAGTTTTTTTTTCAAAAGTTTCTCTTAGAATTAGATTTAAATTTATTCGTAAAAGAAATATTCTATCATAATAAACATTTTGGAAGCGGTGCTGCTCGAAGAGGTTTTTTAATGTATTTCTAGGAATGAAAGTTTTCGATTCGGTGGTTTCCATAGGATGCTGGATCGAAGGAGAAGGCGTCGCATACGTCCGTGCTTACGTTCTGTAGGCTGAGACGACGTTCTCTGCGCTTTGAATAATGTAGAGGATTCCGAGTCGTACACGGTCAAACAGTGGTGGCAATTTCAGGGTCTTCGGCGAACGGAGACCGAAACGGTAACGGTTTTTAATAATTTTTATGTATAATGTTATGTAGTATAAAGTCGTTTAGTGAACATAGTCAATAGGGCATCGGCCCGCCTCATATTCAATATTGAAAAAGTATGCAGTAAATAAGTAATTTATATAAAAATAGTTTTTTAAAGATTGTGATTTTGGATTAAAGTCGCCAAATAAGTTGAATTTTAGTCGAGTCTATCTTCTCAATCGAGTTCGCTCCAGTCGCACTTCGTGAAACGCGACGAACTATAGGCGACGAAGAGTTTTCCGAAAAAGAAGTCAGTTTATTTTGGGAAGCTGTGCTGAGTGGACTGTCTTTTAATAATTTCTCTCAGAAAGGGCGCAACCTGTGACCAATCGCGCCATTGGATGCTTTGACAAAGGAGAAGCCGCCGTGAGAACCAAATGGCAACGATTACGTCGTGGCGTTCTATTTAGGAAATCTTTGCCTGGGTAAGTTTTTTTTTAAAACTTTTCTTAATGATTTGATTTACATTTATTTAAAAAAATCTATTATGTATAATACAAATTTTGAAGGTTGGTGGCTGAGCGAACGCAGTTTTATGTATCTAGGAAGAAAGTCGATTCGGTGGTCCATAGGATGCTGGACGATGGGAGAAGGCGTCCATTACGTCGTGGCTTACTTTGAATGCCAGACGCGCTCGCGCTTCCGAATAATGGTAGATCCCGCGTCGTCGTCGAACAGTGGTGCAACAGGCTCGCGAACGAAGCAACGAAATGGTAAGTTTTTAACTATTTTTTATAAATGTTATATATATAAAAGTCGTTTATTGAAAAAACTAATGAAAGGCGCGTCGCCTCCCCATATTCAAAAATAAAAAGTTTGCAGTAATAAGTAAATTTATATAAAAATGTTTTTTTTAAGAATGTGATTGAAAAGGGCGGCAAAAAAATGAAATTTATCATTCGAGTCTACGTTCTTCAACGAGTTCGCCCATCGCCTTCGTGAAACGCGACGACTATACGAGGGAAATTTTCCGAAAAAGAAGAGTCAGTTTATTTTGGAAGTGGTGCTGAGCTGACGTGTTTTATAATTCTCTCTCAACAAAGGAGCATCGGCGTCGTCGTCGAACGGTATGGAAAAAGGCTCGCAAACGGAGCACCGAAACGGTAAGGTTGTGAATAATTTTTACAAATGTTATATAAAGTTCGTTTATTGAAAAAACTAATAATGAAATATGCGCCGGCGCCCGATATTCAAAAATTAAAATTATGCAGTAATAAGTAAATTTATATAAATTTTTTTTTTAAAGATCGTAATTGAAATTGGCACCAAAAAAGCTGAAAATTGTCAGCCGAGTCTACCTTCTTCAACAAGTTCTCCATCGCCCTCATAAAACGCGATGACTATACAAGGGCGAATTCCGAAGAATATGAGTAAGGTTTTTTTGGAAGCATGGTACTGAGCGGTACGTGTATTGTAACTCTCCTTTCTCAGACGAAGAGCTTTGGCTGCGCGGGTGTCAGGAAGAAGGGAGAAGGCGTGGTAAGAAAAAAAGGGCAACGATTACGTCGAGGCATCCAGATGTGGATTCATCGTTGCAGGTAGTTTTTTTTAAAGGTTCCTTAGAGTTAGAAATTTAAAAATAAATTTATAGTGAAATCTTCTTAATTAAAAATAAACATAATTAAATTAAAAAATTTCTTCTAATTTTAGTAAATTTAATATATTAATAATTTTTCTTTTAAAGAATCATGATTAAAATTGGCGCGAACACATTAATTGAAAATCAAATAATGTCGAATTCCCGCCATATACTAAAAGCGCGCAGCGCCTAACTGGTAAAGGTTAGTTTAATTTTGGACGTGGTGGGTGAGTTGGACGAAGCTTTATAATTCTCTTTTGAAGAAGGCCGCTTCGGCGGAACATTAGGGTAAAATTTTTTGTTAAAGTTTGTTTAGACTAGTTAGATTTTTGAAAATTATTTAGGTAAAATCAGTTATCCAGAAAAAAGTCGTTTCCCTCCAAAAAACTAAAAGCGCGCCCCAACCCTAAGTGCGAGAATGAAAGTTATCAATTAATAAAAGTAATTTAAATATAAATTTTTTAAAAAATTTCATAAATATTGAATAAATTGTTTTTCCCGAAACTATAGAAGGCGCGCACCTCTCATAAAGTTGCGAGTCAGTTTTATTTTGGTAGCAGTGCTGATCGGGACGTGTTTTATAATTCTTTCTCTAAGAAAGGAAGCTTCGGTCAGCCATAAGTTTATGTTGGAATACACGGTTAGAAGCAGATGAGTAAATAAAAGGGATACGATTAAAAGGCATTACGTGGTTGTTGTTCTATTTTAGGAAATATTCGTCTCTTGGAAATTTTTTTTTTAATGTTTTCTTTTAAAATTTTTAGATTTAAAAATTATTTTAAGTATATAAATTTTGTATCTTAACGTTTTTTACCGCCAAAAACTGAAGTCGCTCCCTAAGTGCGAAAATGAAAATTATTCAATAATAAGTGAATTTATTTATATTTTTTCTTTTTAATTTTCATGATGTTCCTAAAAGGAAATTAACGTCAAAAAGTAATAATGAAAATGGTATGACTTATGGTCATTTTTATTTGAAAGCTTAGTGCCTTTGCGCGGACGTGTTTTTAATAATTCTCTTAAGAAGTTGCGCCTCGGCAGCCCTGGAATTTTGGACTAGGGTAGAAGGCAAGGTTGAGAAAATAAAGGAACGATAAAAGCATTACGTGGTGGTGTTCTATTTTAGGAAATCTTCGTTTCGGAGTTTTTTTTAAAGTTCTGGCTTATAGTCGTTTTGAAAAGAATGTACGTAAAAATATTATTATTAAAGAACATAAACTCAATTCCCGGAAGAACTAAAGTCGTGCCCCACCCTAATGAAATAATTAATAAATTTATCAATAATAAGTATATTTTGTATTTTATAGTATTTTTATTTTATAATGTTATATCTTTTAAACAAGATTATATAGTCATATTTGTTTGTATATTATATAGTATATATTAATTTCATAAATATTTAATAAATTCGTTTCCCGCCAAAAACTAAAAGGTGCGCAGGCGCCCTAACTGTGAGTCAGTTTATTTTGGACGTGGTTGTGAGCGGACGCGTGTTTTATAATTCTCCTTGAAGGAAGGCGCTATGGCGGCCATAGGATGCTGGGCGAAGGGAGAAGGCTCGGTGAGAAAATATAAAGAGCAACGTTTGTACGTCGGATGAGGTTTCTATGTTTAAGCAATCTTTCGTCTTCTGAGTATTTTTTTGTAATACTTTTCTTTTAGGTACTTGAATTTTGAGATATTAAAAATTAGTAAGCAGATCTGGGGAAAAAGGAAAAGAAAAGTTGTTTTCCCGCCAAATACGAAGATGAAGCACCGTTACTTTCTGTTGGCAAATGAAAATTATCCATTATAAGTTGTGAATTTAACATTATATTTATATATTTTTAATTTCATAATATATTGAAAAAGTCGTTTCCCGCAAATATCAAGCTAAAGTTGTGCCCCCACCCTAAGTGCGAAAATGAAATTATCCAATAATAAAGTGAATTATATATTTATTTGGTTTTTTGGTTTAATCTTCATGGGAATATGTTAAGGTAAGAGTTCTGTTTTCCGCCCAAAATTAAATGCGCGAGCCGCCATGACTGTGAGTCCAGTTTATTTTTGGACGTGGTTTGGTGGAGTGACGTGTTTTATAAATTATTCTCTTTGAAATTTGAAGAGGCGCTTCGCGCCCATACGGATGCTGTGCGAAAGGGAGAAGGCTCGTTGGTGAAAAATAAGAGCATATTTGTTTAACATCGTGGTGTTCTTATTGTAGGAAATCTTTCGCCTGGGTAGTTTTTTAAGTTTCTTTTAGAATTTTAGTTGTAAATTATTTAAGTTAAAATCGTTATCTTGAAAAGTCGTTTCCCGTTAAAAAACTAAAAGCGCGCCCCAGCCCTAAGTGCGAGAATGAAATTTTTCCAATAATAAGTAAATTTATACTTATGTTTTATCATACATTGAAATTGAAAAAAATATATATAAGATTTATTTCTTATTTAATGGATAATTTTTCATTCTCGCCTGGGCTGGGGTCGGCTTTATTGTTTTTGGCGGATAATCGACTTTTTTCCAAAGATAACTGATTTTTTTACTTATAATTGTTAATATCTAAATTCTTAATAAGAAACTTGTGAAAAAAAAACTTACCAGCGAAGATTGTGCCTACAATATTGTAACACCACGGATGTAAACGTTGCTCTTTTTTTCTCACCGAGCCTTCTCCCTTCGCCCAGCATCCTATGGGCCGAGCCGAAGCGCCTTTCGTTCAAAGTATTGATTATTATAAAACACGTCCACTCACCACCACGTCCAAAATAAACTGACTCACAGTCAGGGCGGCTGCGCGCATTTAATTTTTGGCGGGAAACGAATTTATTCAATATTTATGAAATTAAAAAATATATATATATAAATTCACTTATTATTGGATAATTTCATTTTCGCACTTAGGGTGGGGGCACAACTTTAGTTTTTGGCGGGAAACGACTTTTTTCAATATTTATGAAATTAAAATATATATATATATATAAATTCACTTATTATTGGATAATTTTCATTTTCGCACTTAGGGTGGGGGCACAACTTTAGTTTTTGGCGGGAAACAACTTTTTTCAAGATAACAGATTTTACTTTAATAATTTTTAAATCTAAAAATTTATAAAAGAAAATTTAAAAAAAATACTCCGAGACGAAGATTTGCTAAAATAGAACACCATGACGTAAACGTTGCACTTTTTTTTTTCTCCGAGCCTTCTCCCTTCGCCCAGCATCCTATGGGCCGCCGAAGCGCCTTTCTTCAAAGAGAATTATAAAACACGTCCGCTCACCACCACCTTCAAAATAAACTGACTCACAGTTAGGGCGCCTGCGCACCTTTAGTTTTTGGCGGGAAACGAATTTATTCGATATTTATTTATGAAATTAAAAAAAATATATATATATAAATTCACTTATTATTGATAATTTTCATTTTCGCACTTAGAGTGGGGCACGACTTTAGTTTTTGCGGGAAATGACTTTTTTCAAGATAACAGATTTTACTTAAATAATTTTTAAATCTAAAAAATTATAAAAGAAACTTTAAAAAAAATACTCCGAAACGAAGATTTCCTAAAATAGAACACCACCACGTAATGCTTTTAATCGTTGCCTTTTATTTTCTCACCTTGCCTTCTACCTTATCCAACATCCTAGGGCTGCCGAGGCGCCTTTCTTAAGAGAATTATAAAAACACGTCCGCTCGGCACTGCTTTCAAAATAAACTGACTCGCATTTAGAGAGGCTGCGCCATTAGTTTTTGACGGGAACGAATTTATTCAATATTTATGAAAATTAAAAGAAAAATATAAATAAATTCACTTATTATTGAATAATTTTCATTTTCGCACTTAGGGTGGGGAGCGACTTCAGTTTTTGGCGGTAAAAAACGTTAAGATACAAAATTTTACTTAAATAATTTTTAAATCTAAAAATTTTAAAAGAAACATTAAAAAAAAAATTCTCCGAGACGAATATTTCCTAAAATAGAACACAACCACGTAATGCTTTTTATCGTTCCCTTTTTTTCTCATCTTGCCTTCTACCTTATTCCAACATCTTATGGCTGCCGAAGCTCCTTTCTTAAGAGAGAATTATAAAACACGTCCGATCAGCACTGCTTCCAAAATAAACTGACTCGCATTTATGGAGGTGGCGCCTTTAGTTTTTGCGGGAAACGAATTTATTCAATATTTATGAAATTTAAAAAATTTATATAAATTTACTTATTAATTGATAACTTTCATTCTCGCACTTAGGGGTTGGGGCACGCTTTTAGTTTTTGGAGGGAAACGACTTTTTTCTGGATAACTGATTTTACCTAAATAATTTTCAAATCTAAATTCTAAAACAAACTTTAAAAAAAACTTACCCTATGTTCCGCCGAAGCGCCTTTCTTCAAAGAGAATTATAAAGCTCGTCCACTCACCACCACGTCCAAAATAAACTGACTTACAGTTAGGGCGGCTGCGCGCTTTTAGTTTATGGCGGGAATCGACTTTTTGATTTTCAATTTTTGTTCGCGCCAATTTTAATCATGATCTTTAAAAGAAATTATTATATAATTAAATTTACTTATTACCGAGAAATTTTTATTTTTAAATTATGTTTATTTTAATTATAGAAGATTTCACTTAAATTATTTTTAAATCTAAAATCTAAGAGAAACCTTTAAAAAAAACTTACCCGAGACGAAGATTTCCTAAAATAGAATGCCTCGACGTAATCGTTGCCCTTTTTTTCTTACCACGCCTTCTCCCTTCTTCCTGCATCCCACGGGCAGCCAAAGCGTCTTTCTTGAGAAGAGAGAGTTACAAAACACGTCCGCTCAGTACTGCTTCCAAAAAAAACTGACTCATATTCTTCGGAATTCGCCCTTGTATAGTCATCGCGTTTTATGAGGGCGATGGAGAACTTGTTGAAGAAGGTAGACTCGGCTGACAATTTTCAGCTTTTTTGGTGCCAATTTCAATTACGATCTTTAAAAAAAAAATTTATATAAATTTACTTATTACTGCATAATTTTAATTTTTGAATATCGGGCGCCGGCGCATATTTCATTATTAGTTTTTTCAATAAACGAACTTTATATAACATTTGTAAAAATTATTCACAACCTTACCGTTTCGGTGCTCCGTTTGCGAGCCTTTTTCCATACCGTTCGACGACGACGCCGATGCTCCTTTGTTGAGAGAGAATTATAAAACACGTCAGCTCAGCACCACTTCCAAAATAAACTGACTCTTCTTTTTCGGAAAATTTCCCTCGTATAGTCGTCGCGTTTCACGAAGGCGATGGGCGAACTCGTTGAAGAACGTAGACTCGAATGATAAATTTCATTTTTTTGCCGCCCTTTTCAATCACATTCTTAAAAAAAACATTTTTATATAAATTTACTTATTACTGCAAACCTTTTTTATTTTGATATGGGAAGGCGACCGCGCATTTTCATTAGTTTTTCCATAAACGACTTTTTATATTATATGCCTTTATAAAAAACTAGTTAAAAACTTACCAATGTTTCGTTGCTGTCGTTCCGCCTGAGCCTGTTGCACACTGTGTCGAACGACGACGCGGGATCTAACGCATTATTCGGCAACGGCGCGAGCGCGTCTGGCATTGCAAGTAACACGACGTATGGACGCTCCTTCTCCTTCGTCAACATCCAATATGGACTACGCCGAGATCGACTTTCTTAATACGAGACATAAACCGCGTTCGCTCAGCACCACTTCCAAAATTTGTTATTAGTAGATCAATAGTCTTTTCTTAAATAATTTTAAAATCTAATATCTAAGAGAAGTGTTAAAAAAAAAAAACTTAACCCAGGCACTGGAGGCAAAGATTTCCTAAATATGAACGCCAGGACGTATATCGTTTGCCATTTTGTTCTCACGGCGGCTTCTCCCTTTGTCAAGCATCCAATGGATGGCCGTTGCGCCTTTCTGGAGAGAGAATTATAAAACACGTCCACTCAGCACAGCTTCCAAAATAAACTGACTTCTTTTTCGGAAAATCTCTCTCGTATAGTCGTCGCGTTTCACGAAGGCGACTGGCGAACTCGTTGAAGAAGATAGACTCGACTGATAAATTTCAACTTTTTTGGCGACTTTTTCAATCACAATCTTTAAAAAAAACATTTTTATATAAATTTACTTATTACTGCATACTTTTCAATATTGAATATGGGGCGGCGATGCGCCTTTGACTAATTTTTTCAATAAACGACTTTTATACACATAACATTTATAATAAAAATTATTAAAAACCTTACCGTTTCGGTGCTCCGTTCGCGAGCCTGTTGCACCACTGTTTGACGACGACTCGGGATCTACCATTATTCGAAAGCGCGAGCGCGTCTCGCATTTCAAAGTAAGCCACGACGTAATGGACGCCTTCTCCCTTCGTCCAGCATCCTATGGACCACCGAATCGACTTTCTTCCTAGATACATAAACCTCTTTCGCACAGCACCGCTTCCAAAAATTGTTTATTATGATAGATATTTCTTAAATAAATTTTAAATCTAAAATCTAAGAGAAACTTTGAAAAAAAAACTTACCCAGGCGAAGATTTCCTAAAATAGAACGCCACGACGTAATCGTTGAAATTTTATTCCACCACGCCTTCTCCCTTCGTCCAACATCCTATGGGCCGCCAAAGTGTCTTTCTTGAGAGAATTATAAAACACGTCCGCTCAACACCACTTCCAAACTAAACCGACTTTTCTTCTTCGGAATTTACCCTCGTATAGTCGTCGCGTTTCACGAGGGCGATGGGCGAATTCGTTGAAGAAAATAGACTCGACTGATAAATTTCAACTTTTTGGCGCCTTTTTCAATCACAATCTTTAAAAAAATGTTTTTATATAAATTTACTTATTATTGCATAATTTTCTTTTTTGAATATGGGGTGGCGGCTCGCCTTTCATTAGTTTTTTCAGTAAACGATTTTTATATAGCATTTATATAATAAATTTTACTTAAATTATTTTTAAATCTAAAATCTACGAGAAACTTTTAAAGGAAAACTTACCTGAGACAAAGATTTCCTAAAATAGAATGCCACGACGTTCTAGTTGCCTTTTTTTTTCACCGCGCTTTTTCCCATCGTTCAGCATCCTGTGCGCCGCCGAAGCGCCTTTCTTGAGAGAGATTTATAAAACACGTCCGCTCAGCACCGCTTCCAAAATAAACTGACTCCTCTTCTTCGGAATTCGCCCTTGCTTAGTCATCGCGCTTCATGAGGGCGATGGGAGAACTCGTTTTAGAAGATTGACTCGACTGATAGTTTTCAATTTTTTTCGCGCCAATTACAATCACGATCTTTAAAAGAATTTATCTATATCCTTTTAAAAAAAAACAGCCCTGTTTTCCGCGACGCGGGTTTCATTTTGAGTTATGTTTATCATAATAATAATAATATCTTTCACTTAATTAATTTTAAATCGAAAATCTAAGAGAGAAAATTTAAAAAAACAAACTTACGCCAGAGAAAAAATAGAGAAAAATAGAATGCCACGACGTAATCGTTGCCCTTTTTTTCTCAGCGAGCCTTCTTCCTTCAGCATCATGTGGGCCGCCGAAGCACCTTTCTTGATAGAGAATTATAAAACACGTAGTCCGCTCAGCACCTGCTCCAAATACACTGACTGATGCTTTTTCGGATTCGCCATTGCTTGCATTAGGCGGGCTTGCATGAGGGCGATGGCAAACCTGAGAGATATGATGAAGACTGACTCGCATCTGATAATGTTTCATTTTTATGTCGGCGCCAACATTTCAATCAATGCTCTTTAAAAGAACAATTTATTTTATAATAATTTATCCGTATTTTATTTTGCAATGATAATAATATGTAATAATAATATAATATAATGAATGAATATGATATACATAATTAATCAACTAATGAATTATTGAATAATAATGAATACGAATACATATAATAGATAATAAATAATGAATACAATAATATAATATATAAATAATAATGTAATAATAAGTATTAATAATGGCCGTCACTATATGACGTCATATTCGGTTTAACGAATAGTTTAAGCTTAAGAAAATGGTATTTAAAAGCGTTCGAGAGACGACGTTTCGCGATTCCCGGGCACGGCGACACTATAACTTATAGTGACGGTTCCGAAGAGAAACCCAAGAAACGACCTAACATGATTCGGGCGACCACCTTGAGGTATATAACTAATCGCTTCACATCGAGTTCTATGAACGTTTGCGAAGGCACATCTGATGATTAAGAGAAAGGTCTAAGTATATACGTCGATGGAAGGTCTAGAAGTGCTTAGAAATAAAAATATCAAAGATGAAACTTTCACAGAAATTTTTAGGGTCGAAATTATTCTCTTTCAGGAATATTGTTGCACATGTTAACCTTCGACTTATATTAGTTTCCCTAAGACGGCGTCACTATTAGACCCTATATGGCGGTTTTACACCTATAAGTTTGAAGCTTAAGAAAATGGTATTTGAAAGCGAGTTCAAGGACCACTTTCGGCGATTCCCCGTAAAGGCCTAGCACTAAATAATTCGTGACGTTTTCGGAATGAGTGGCGAGAGGGAACGCCAAAAACCGACCTAACGTGATCGGCGCGACACCTTTTTGGTAGCAAACTATCGCTTCAAACCCGATCATAGTGACGTTTCGAAGGCAACTGATTAAGTCGAAGGTCTAGTTAAGTCGAAGGTCTAAGTGCTTAAAAATAAAAATATCAAAGAAGCTAATTTTCCACAAAAAAATTAAAAGATCGAATTATTTTCCGGAATTTGCACTTAGCACGATTCTCGACCCTCTTATAC
This sequence comes from Trachelipus rathkii, assembly GCA_015478945.1. Taxonomy (NCBI): domain Eukaryota; kingdom Metazoa; phylum Arthropoda; class Malacostraca; order Isopoda; family Trachelipodidae; genus Trachelipus; species Trachelipus rathkii. The sequence continues at coordinate 42,000 of JABUQX010055086.1, forward strand.
TAGTATAATAAATTATTATAATAATATATAATAATAAATAGTGAATAATAATAATAATAATAATCTAATTAATAATAATAATAATAATATTCATAGAATATTATTTTAATTATTTTTAAACTCTACACTCAAGAGAAACTTTGCAGAAACTTACCCGATAATCGAAGAACTTTCCTCAAAATATGAATGGCCAAGTACAGTAACCGTGCTCTCTTTGTTACTAACCGCGCCTTCTTCCTTCGGTTCAGCTCCTGTGGACCGCCGGAGAGCGCTTTTTCTGAGAATGTATATATTACTAAAACACGTCGCTCAGCACCGGACAAAATAGACTGACTCATCTTCTCGGAATTTCGGCTCTCTGCTTAGTCTTCATGCGCTTCAAGAGGCGCGACTGAAACTGGTTGGAGAGAGAAGATTGACTCTCACGTCTGATAATTTCAATTTTTTTACGCGCCAATTTCAATTCACGATTTTAAAAAAAATGCATATTTTACAATAAATTTTACTTGATTAGCTCAGCTGCGCTAATGTTGTTTCATTTTGAGGCATAATGGGTGGAGGGGCACCTTTCTCGAAGAGAATTAACACACACACCTGCGCTAGAAGCACAGCTTCCATATTGTTTAACTGAATAAATAATAAGATGTTTAACTTAAATAGATATATCTCAATCTAAAATTTTTAAGAGGAAGCTTCTCTCACACAAAACTCACCCGAGGAGAAGATTTCCTAAATAGAACGCCACGACGTAATCGTTGCTTTTTTTGCACCAGGCGCCTTCTCACCTTTCGTCAGCATCCTATTGGGGAAGCGCCATTCTTCAGAGATAATTGTAAAACACGTCCGCTAACCACCACTTCCAAACTAAACTGACTCGCATTTAGGGCGGCGGCGCGCATTTAAGATTTTTTGCGGGAATATATACAATATCTTAAATGAAATTTAAATAAAAAAAGTAATTATATATAAATTTACTTACTATAGGAAAATTTCCGTTTCGCACTTAGGGTGCGCGCGCATCACAATTTTATGCGGGAAACGTTTTTTTTTTCAAGAAAAAAGCCGCCTTTAGTTTTGGGTTGGAAACGACTTAGAGATAAACATATTTACTACTTTAACAATTGTTTTAAATCTAATTCAAAAGAGAAAAACCTAAAAAGAACTTACCCGAGGCACAGATTTCCTAAAGATCGAAATGCTACGACGTTAATCGTTGCCTTTATTTTGCTCAACCGTGCCTGTCCTCTTTCCGTCAGCATCCCCGATTGGCGGCCGAAAAGGAGACTTCAGAGATGTAGAACACGCTCCGTATCACTACCAACTTCCAAGGGTAACTGACTTCGCATTTAGGGAAGCGGGGCGCGCATATAGTAGTTTTGGGCGGGAAACGTTGACTTTTTTCAACCGTTTAATGAATTAAATATCTATATTAAGGTATAATATAACTAATTATATCGCACTCACTATATATAATATAAGTCTATAGCTATATATATTATATCTAAGTTAATAGATATTATTATTTATATTATATACTATATACTATATATACTATCATACACTAACTATGGAAATTTTACCTTTCTCACCTAGGCTTAGTTTTTGATGGCGGAAACGGCGTTCTCTTCAAGGCTAAATGAAAGCAATAGAGAACAAACTTTTTTTCTAAGCAAAGTAGTTTTCACTTAAATAATTTTTAAAGCTACATTCTACAAGAAACTTTTAAAAAAAACTTACCCGAGGCAAAAATTTCCCTAAAATAGAACTCCACGAACGGGTATCGTTGTTTTTTTTTCTCACTGCGCCTTACTCCTTTCGTCAGCATCGCTAGGCGCTCAGGCCGAAACGCCAGTTCGACTTTTCGTGGGCTTCGTCTTTGTCTAAGGTCGTCTTCTTTAGTCCATTGGATTTGATCTTTGTGTGTTATTTGTCATGTGTTTCTTCATGATTTTTGCTCACAGGCCGGAGTATAGATGTAGAAGAAATTATAAACAAACCGTCCTGCTCACTAACGCACTTACAAAGTAAACGTGAATCCATTTGGGGCGGGCGCGCATATATTGTTTTAGGCGGGCGAATTTTCAACGTTTATGAAATTACATATATATATATATATTTGTATATATATATATATAGGATAAAACTAGTTATTAACAAAATATATAATCAAAATATCAAAAATATATAATATATATATATATATATATATATATATATATATATATATATATATATATATATATATAGATAAAATTATTTACAACCTTACCTTGTTGGTGTTCCGTTAGCGAATCTATTTCACGACCGTTCGACGACGACGCGGCATCCCCGTGGTTTGGAAGCGCATGCGCGTCTCGCATTTAAAGAGTACGCCATGACGTAATAGGCGCCTTCTCCCTTAGTCCAGCAGAGTCTCTTTCACGACCGATCGTTCGACGATGACTCGGCATCCCCGATATTCGGAAGGGCGAGTGAGTCTCGCGTTTCGCAGTATGCCATGACATAATGGGCTTACCTAAATTATTTTAAGTCTAAAATTAGGAGAAACATTTTTTAAAACCACTTTTGTATGTCGAAGAACTTCCTAAAAATATTACGCCGCAACGAAATGGGTGTGATCGCTATTCTTTTTTTCATCGAGACTTTTCCATTCGTCCAGCATCCCATGGGCAGCCGAAGGCGCTTATTCTCAAAAGGAGAATTATAAAACACGATGCAGTAAGTGTCGCGTCCGCTCAGCACCGCTTCCAAAGATAAAACTGACTCATCTCGTTCGGAATTCAGCCCGAAGTCCATCGAGCTTTCATCGAGGGGATGGCGAACTTCTGTTGAGAAGATAGGATCAACAGATAATTTCGATTTTTCCTTGGTGCCATTTCTCGTTCATCACAATCTTTTAAAAAAATGATATAAATTAATTACTCTCACACGCAATAATTTTAATTTTAAATTGGGGAGGCGACACGGCCATTGGAAGCTCTCGTTCAAGTAAGCGACTTTTATAATAAACTTTTACATTGAATTATTTAAAACTTACCGCGTCTTCAGTGCGCTCCTCACGAGTCTCTTTCACGACCGATCGACGACGAGCGCTATCCTCGTTATTCGGAAGCGCGAACGTCCATTCGTCCAACATCCAATGGGCCGCCAAAGCGCCTTTCTTGAGAAAGAATTTAAAACACGTCCGCTCAGCACCACTTCGAAAATAAACTGACTCTTCTTCTTCGGAATTCGCCCTCGTATAGTCGTCGCGTTTCACGAGGGCGATGAGCGAACTCGTTGAAGAAGATAGACTCGACTGATAAATTTCAATTTTTTTTGGCGGCAATTTCAATCACGATCTTTAAAAAAAATATAATTGTATAAATTTACTTATTACTGCATAATTTTCAATTTTGAATATGGGCAGCGGCGCGTCTTTCTCGAAAAAGAATTATAAAACACATTCGCTCAGCACCATTTCCAAAATTTGTTTATTAATAATAACAGATTTTACTTAAATAATTTTTAAATCTAAAATTTAAGAAAAACTTTAAAAAAAAACTCACCCAAGGCGAAGATTTCCTAAAATGGAATGCCACAACGAAATCGTTGCTATTATATTTCACCGCGCCTTCTCCATTCGTC
>JABUQX010055087.1:0-15000 GCA_015478945.1 Trachelipus rathkii
AATAATTTTATAAAGAAAATCATTATAAACAAATTATTATATAATAAATATATAAAATAATAATAATTAATAAATTATATCATAATAATAATTTAATGATATAATAAATGTAAATTAAATATTAAAATAATAATAATAATAATTAATCAATAATAAAATTATTAAATAATAAATAATAAATAAATAATAATAATAATAAATTATAATAATAATTAAATTAATAATTTTCAATTTTAAAAACTTTTAATTAATGAGGTAAAGAAAATTTAATATTGTAAATTAAAAAATATTTTATCTCACGATGATATGCAATATATTATTATAATGACAATATTAATAATTTCTCCTAGTAAATGAGTGATCCAACACCCACTAATTAATTGCAACATACATAAAGTTGTCGTGTCTTTGAGACCTACCGAAAACATATAAATTAATGAACGAATAGTAATTATATATAAATAATGATATAGATACAATTTTAGAAAAAGATATAACAAGTTATCTACCATAACACATATGTTAACCTTAAATAAAATATAATTATATATAATTAATACCATAATAATATAATACCAATAATAATAATAATACTATATACCAATAAATATATTAAAATTATATTTTAACAATAGCATAAAAATAATAAAGAAATTAATTAAACATAATAAGTAGAATAAGAAATAATTTAAATAGATAATATTAACAATGAAGGTAGCTGATGCATTTAAATACATAATTTATTATTATTAGTATAATAATATAATTATATGTATTTAAACTAGGTGCACAAATAATCCTCCATAAAAATTATTGGACATAAATAATAATAATAATAATAATGAATAGTAAAAACAAAAATATCATATATATAATATCAAATAATAATAAATAAATTCCATATTTATATAATATGAAATGATATAATACAATCAAATAATAAATATTATATTAATAAGAGAGAGTAAGCAAGCTAAATAACTAATAATAAATAATAATACGATAATAATGAATAAAAGTGAATCATAATAATAATCTCCATAAAATTCATAATAAATTAATTATAATTGAAATACAATTAAATTAATAAATAATTATAAACCATCTAGAAGTAGACCATGGAGGTTAATTAGAAAAAATTAAATAAAGAAAGTTAGGTCGACATAAAATACATATAATATAATAATAATAATAATAATAATAATAAATAATAATTAATAATAATAATAATAATAATAATAATAAGTGAGTGGATATATATATATTTATTCATGAACTTACTTCTATGATATTGTTAGGGATACTATTATAATAAAAGAAAATTAAAAGAATAACCCAGGCCAATGAGCGAGAGTAACACAAAAGAACAATTTCTAAATAACTAGTATTAAGTCTTATTATATTAATTAAAAATACAGACAAAATACAGATTCAATAATTAATCACAAAAAGACCCAGAGCACTTTAGAAAATATACAACAGTCACACAACATAGATATCATCTATGACTTACATAAAAGTATGAGTACTCATATTTATTATAGTAGTAGAATCAAAATAAAATATATATATACAATTATTAATATTTAATAAATAATCAATTAATTAAAATAAAATAAAGAAAGATATAAAATAACCAACTAATTCCACTATAGAGTGAGAGTGAGAGTAGGAGGGCAAAAGCGGGACACCTCCAACTCCCACATTAGCATAATCAATCCAATAATCACATGAAAACATAATAATAATACGACCACTCAAATATTTTAATTTAAATAATATACAATAATAATAATAAAAATTAATAATTAATAATAATAATATAATAATAATAATAATAATAAACTAATATATAATAATAATAATTAATCAATATATAATATAAAATAATAAATAATAATAAATTAATATAATGATTAAGATTAAGAATAAAAATAATAATTAAGAAATAAATAGAAGAAGAATAACTGTAATTATTATAGTAATATAATCACATAGCAATTATAATTATAATATATAAATTAAAAAAATATAATAATAATAATAATAGATAATGATAATAATAATATATAATTAATATCATAAATCATTACTTACAATTAAACCTATAAAATAATAAAATAAATCAGCAAAGTTTTAGTAAAATAAAAATACATCCCAATCATTAATCAGAATTGTGTGCTTCTTTAATTAGGTATAAAATCTTTTCTGAATTGGAAGAAAATATATAAATAATGAATAATAATAATTAATAATAATCAATAATAATAAGTAAGTAAATAATAATAATATATAAATTATTCTATAATTGAATAAGAAAATTATATGTAATTATATAAAATTTTATTAATATTGAATTAAATAATTATGAAAAATTAAATAATGATCAAAATAAATAAATAAAAATAATAATAATAAAACATGAACAAAACAAATCACTAGGCCGACATATTCTTTTATGAGTCCATCCAGTAATAAAATAATACAATAATAAAATATGTTAATTTAATATTGAAAGTAAAAATTATAAATTTAGTGATATAAAATAATACAACAAGAATGAAAAATTTAAATATAGAACATATTATAATATAATAAAAGAACACGATAATTTAAATTAAATAAAAGAAGTATATAATATAAATATAAATAAAATATTAATAATAATAATATATAGTAATAATATAATAATTATAATAATATTCAATAATTAATATAATTAATAAATAATAATAATAATAATATAATAAATAATAATTAAATAATAATTAAACTAATATAAATAATATAAAATATATAAGTAATAACAATAATATATAAATTATATTAGATCAAGATAGAATAATAAATTCTTTATTTTGTTAAATAAATAAAATCAAATAATAAGTAACTATATTAATAATGAAATGATCAGATAATTGTTAAATTAAATTTAATAATAATAATAATAATAATTTAATTAAATAATTAAATAATAATAATAATTTATTTAATTACACATAAGGTCAGTACTTTGGAGTAAATAATATACCTTATAATCACAAATTTTTTTTCCATCCCCTTCCTAATCGAACTAATTAATATATATTTTTATGTCTTATAATTGTCCGGTCGAGTTTACCTGTGTGCTAAACTCTGCCTGGAGTCTTAGGGCTCGTCGGGATATCACGGCGTACCGCTCCGGCCCGGCCTCCGGCTCCGCGGATCCCGGCTTTCTTGTTCCAACTGAAGGGTTTCCTGCGACTATTGTGAAATGATTCAGTACCAACTCTCTACCAAAATACTTTTATTTTATTATACGCCTTCTTTACCAAAATACTCTGATAGTTACCCTTTAAATGATGATAAGTAGAAATATAAAATTTTTACAACCATATATTTATGTGTGTCTCATTTCCCGAGGTCAATCTCGACTTCTTATAATAAGGTTTGACTCTGTGCCTACCAATCATTATTTTAAAAAAATTATTCCTAATGAGCTTGCGATTGTCGATAAACTTATTTCTTACTATTATATAATCACGAGTTGAACCTATAAATATCCTGTGTTAGCCAACATTGTTATAACTCTCATGTCTAGAGATTTTCAATCAGTGCTCTTTCGACCTGTACTAAAGAGGTTGTCTCTGAGGCGTTTAGTTTTTACGATGATAAGAAATAGGAGTTTACGAGCATTATAGGAAGTTACATGCCATTAATTTGCTAGTATCTTGTGCTGTTCCTTTAATCACGAGATACACACTTCTAAGTCAAGAGTTAAACTTTACTAAAAATATGTCCATACATAATTTATAAGTTAAAATATTTTAAATAATTATGGTGCTGTTTAAGAAGACTCACATGTAGAAAGGTATTTTTTAAAAGTTGGGGCTGTAATCAGTTCATGGATGAAGCGCTCAAATGTGTATGGCAATCGATACCAAATACTACCCGAAACCAGAACTATAGCTCCTGATTATAGCCTATGCTCTTCACTGGCGATGACTCAGCGACTGTGATAGACAGGAGTATACCTTTAGCGACGGGCTCCCTGTGCCTTCTTGCGGATGTAAAGGGATATTGTTTGCCATTAGTTATTGAGCTCTATTTGAAGAATTGTGGCTTCTTTCAAGAGTATAATATAAAGGTACATCATAAGTCCTCTTCTGTGCTAATCAATTTAAAGCATAAAGTTATGATTAGAAATTCACATATATTAAATAAAAAAATCGCTCTATTGAAGTTTTTTTATCTCTATAAATAGCCCGGTGGTGGAATTACCTGGTCTTTCTAAACTTGAATGTCTTTTTTCATGCTAACCGTTACCCGTCCATTTAGTGTTAACCACCCGGGGAGCCGGTGGGTTGGAGCGGTTGTAAGTAATAAGAAAATATAAAAATTTAAAGATTGCTTCTATTTTTGATAATAATAATAAATATAATAAAATATGATATTAATAATAATAAGTAATAATACATAATAATTAATAATAATAATAATCACAATAGTAATAATAATTTTACATTTGTGACATCATTTTCAATTCAACTACCTTTAAATTTTTTATTAATTAATTAATAAATATATAATAATCATTTTTAATGTTTTTGTTGCTTATAAATGATGTATGATAATTGACGTGTTGAATGTTTTGAGCAAGCTTTAGTTGAAAACGTTTAATTAGAAAAATCTAATCGCTGATTTGTGATGCTTATTTAAAACGTAATACAATCTTGTACGTGATATGAGAGTAATTACATTGACTTTTATAAGTTGAATTATAGATGTAGGAGATCCAATAGTGAATATTTAATATATATCTAATCTTTAAAATTTAATATTGAAATAAATCATCAGCAAATGAAACCATGAAATAGTCCGTGGTTTGGGGAAAAAAAAAAATAAAAATTACAAAAAAAAAAATGTCATATGGGAGGAGGCGAGGGTTTTTAAAGCAATAAAAACCAAAAATTTTTAAAAATTAAAAAAGTTTTAAAATGTCTTAATAGATCCTTGTGGTACACCGCAAGTTGTTTGTAGTGGTTCAGAGCATGTTTCACCTCTTTTGCTCACATACTGAGATCTTCCACTAAGAAATGTTTTAAACCAATTGTAGTGTGATTTCCTTTATCCCAATCTTTTCATTTTTGGTTTAAGTTAGTATATCATGATCTAATTGTATCAAAAAGCTTTTGGTAAGTCTAATAATATTAAGTGCAGTTGACATGTTTAATTTTCTATATTTTTCATTATATTGTTTTCTAGTCAAGACAAACAAGGGCTTCAGTATTGTTTGTAGTTTGTTTCTTTTCCTAAAACTCGAAATTGAATCGTTGGATAATATTATTCTATTAGAGATAATGGCTTATTATTCGATTTAATACTAGTTTCTCGAAGCATTGTTGCAATGGTCATGTGTCAATTGACATCGGTCTACTAGTTTTTAGATCGAGTTTTATCACCCTTTCGTTTATGTGCAGGTTGACACGTGAGAGCTTTTAAGATTTCTGGGAAAATTCCCTTGTTAAATGAGATTGTTAAAGAGATCTTTTAGGGCGAGGCAATTATGTCAACTATGATTTTGTAAATGTGTGATTGGGAATGGTATAAGTATCACATTTCTTATTTTGTAGTTCAATAATGATCGCTTTGACTTCTGAGACTGTAACATTTTCAAATGAAAAGAGAGAAACCGTAGTCTCCCAAATAGGTTTCAAATAAGGTATGCCTAAGTGGCATGTTTGATATGTTTAGTTTGCCATTATTTACGAAGTAATTGTTAAGGTTTCATCGGCAAATTTTCTTTTTGTTGTTTTAATATTTCTCCGTTTTTTTTATTTCATTTATTTTGCTTTTTTTTGGGATATTACTTTTGTTGACTAGATCATTAATTAATCCCCAAGTTGATTGTTGGGAACCTACGGCAAATTTTCTAAATTTTACTATTGTATATATTTCTTTTTTGCTGTCTTCAAAACAATTTTCATTGGTTTCTCTACTTTATTATAAATTGAAATGGTATGAAACCTCCTTTATAATTTCTGTAGAGTTTTATGTTTTTGACTTATTGAGTTTTCTTATACCTGATGTTATCCATGGATTTTTATAATCCTCTTTAATCCTAATGTTTTGGTTTTTTTAAAGGAGAATGAATGCATAATTATACAGTGTAATTAATAAGAGTTTATAATAGCAGGTAAGTTTTTGAATTGGAGTCAATCTGGGTCATCTGTATGTATGAAAAGTCAACTCTCTTTAACTTACTTTTTAAAAGTTAACGTCTGCCAAATTTTTCAATCGTCACTGCCTATGAATTTATGGTCAGTAAGTGTTCGTGTTTCTTATTAATGAAAAATTTTATCAAGGCAAAGGCAATGAATAAGTCATATCTTGTTTTAAATTAACAAAAGATTTGATATCAATCTTCTAGGTTTCACTCCAAACATGGATCAATTAGCGTTGGGTTTCTGTCGTCATTGTTATTAGGGGCGGGTAGGCACCGTTAATGGTCAGTTGATGCAGGCGCGTTTGACATCAATTATTTTGGTAGCGAAGTTGCTGCCTTAGCGAAGGCGGCTATTATTACCCGATACAATTCCCCCCAAAAACGAAAACAAAATTGTTTTTTTTTTTTTTTGAAGTCACACAAAGCAAATTACTACATTCGTGTTTATGCAAAGTAAGTTTCGGATTGATATTCAAGTGAGTTAATGATTCAATTCTCCGACGCATTAGGGGGTCGGTGATAAACCCACGTATGCAACTACATTGAAGGATTTGTATGTCAATTCGAACTCGCTCCGAGGGAAATTTCAATAGTTTCGTCAATTTTAGAAAATGATTATCATTTTTATAGTTAATACTGTATCATTTTTTTAAATGAAAATAGACGACTCCCCCCCCCTCTCTACTTGTTTTTTGGTCTAACAATATGAAATCCATTATATCCTTTTAACAAATGCACTTCTTTATTGTGTTCATTTAGAAATGTCTCATTCAATACCATGCAATCAAGATTAATATTTTGATAAAACTAAAAATTCTGGATATCATCATAATGTTTTTGGAGGCTTCTTACATTAAAATGTAGTAATGCGAAATTATTTAGTTCGGCTGAGTTATTATTAGCTTTTCTTATTAAATCTGGGGAGGTGTATTCAGTATTGTGTGTGGAATTGATCGACAGATGTTCGTCCCAATTCCTTATTGAATTCATGTTAGTATAATGATAATAATATAATAATAATATATATAATAATAATTCATATTTAGGATATAAATAGTTACCATGAATAATCACGTCATTAAATATATAAATATCATAATAATTATAATAATAATAATAATAATAATAATAATAATAATAATAATAATAATAATAATAATAATAATAATAATAATAATAATAATAATAATAATAATTAATAAAATAATAATAATAATAATAATAATTAATAATCAATAATAATAATAAATAATTAATAATAATTAATAAGAATAATGGAAAATTAAACTTTAGAAGAAGATAACAAACGTTTAATCGACAATAGTGGGCAAATTATTTGTTACAATATTAACAGATAGTTAGATAGATTTTAACAGATAGATATGCCCCAAAATGGTAATTCAATATCCATGTGCCGTGGTTTAACAAGAGAATCATACAGGTTGACTTAATTGATAACTCTGCGACGCGGAGGTCAATGTTCGAATCCCGCTGAAGGAGAGTAAAATCTTCTGTGACCTCATTCATTTAAAATGGGGGCCAGGCCTTTGAGTACTCAGCCATTTATGGGATGAGAAAACCCGGGTGCTGTTAAAAACTACGTTTGAAAGCGTTTCTTTTTTTGGGGTACGTGGTGGCCCTAGTGGTTAAAAGCTCCGGGTTATTGATAAACTCGTGCGACGCGGAGGGTCCAATGTTCGAATCCCCGCTAATGGAGAGTAAAATCTCTTCTGTGACTCAAGTTCACTTTAAAATTGAAATATAATAATATATATATAATATATATTATATAGTATATATATATATATATATATATATATATATATATTATATTATATATAATATAATAATACTATAATAATATATTATATATATATAGTATATATATATATATATATAATATTATTATATATATTATATATATATATATATATATATATATTTATATATATATATATATATATATATATATATATATATATTTCGCATAAAAAATTAAAAAAACGAATTATACTGATTTACTTATTGAAAAAAAATAGATCTAATAATAAATCAAATTAGATAATGGACAAATTTGCATAGAAAAGTTACATTTTAATGCGTTTAATAACAAAGATTATCTTCTATACAATTTTACTTTATAGCAATATTTTACAATTAAAATTAATAAGCCATCTGATTATATATTAAAAAGAAAAATTAAAACATTATATTATATATTATATAATATATATATATATATATTATAATATATATAATAATATGATATACTATATATAATATTATAATAAGAAAATAAATTAGAAGCATATAGTATATATATATATATATATATATATATATATGTTTTGTAAGTGCAAAATAAACGGCCTCCTTTTTTTTAAAAGAAAAAGGTATTTTTTGTTTATGTTTTTTTATAAACACGAGCGCAAAATAACAAATGAATTTCTTGTTTTTTATTTATTTTTTTTTTTTTATAATTTTTTTTATTATTTTGCTGGGTTATTATTATTTTATTATTATCAAGAACAAATTTCATCAATAGTAGTCTTCAGAATAGTTTTTCCTCCCTAATTGTCTTTCAGAAATAACTGGTTTTAAATGTTTGTAAATTAGATCGTTTTTTTTAATGTTTTTTTTTTATGTTGATTTGACAAAAAAAAAAATTCTCTTAAGTAAGTTATTTTAACATTAAAATCATTTTTAATGCTAAATCTTTAGAAATGGATAGTTCTTTTTGAAAATATTTTCAACTGATTAGTACCACGCTGAGATCTTGCGCTATTAACCATTATGGTCAGTCATTTAAACAGTATAGCTATATCAAACAAATTTTTCAAAGCTTTTAGGTAGAGAAATTGTCTTCAAATAATAAATAACTGAGTAAATTAATAAATTATTATATAAATAAAAAGACAAAATGCGAAAAACAACAGCAAACACCCACATTTTTCTAAAATAAAACTATTCAAAAAAGGTTTTCTTACAACTCGTCTCTCTCGTCTTCTCTCTCTTCTCTCTCTCCTCATCTCTCTCTCTCAGTCTCTCTCTGTCCTTCTCCTCTCTGTCTCTCTCTCTCCTCTCTCTCTCTCGCCCCCTCCATCCGCCCCTTCTCTCTCTCTCTCTGTATATATAATATATCTATATATATCATATATATATAATTATATTATATAATATATATAATATATATATATATTAATTGTATATATATATTATATATTAGTAATATACTATAATCTATATATATATATACTAAGTATATATTGTGTATAATACTATATATATATATAATATATATATAAATATATATAAATATTATATAATATAATCAATCATTATATATATATATTATATATATATATATATATATATATTACTATATATATATATATATATATATATATATAATATTATATATCGTATATATATAATATATTTTATATATATAATATATATATATAATTATATATAATAAATAGTAATATATATATATATTATTATATATATATATATATATAGTAAATATTTATATATATAATATCAAAATCATATATCCATAATTGGTTCAATGTCTTTGCTGCACCCGGCTGATCGCAATAATATAATAATAAAAAATAATAATAAATAATAATAATAAATTAAATAAATTAAATAAATCAAATAAACCATCTATTGAGCATGAACCTGGAATTGCAAATTTGACAATTATTTGCAATTTTTAATTCGAACACCCTTTCTAATAAATTATTTGCAAATTTAAAACCTATTTAGAATTCCCAAAAAAATAATCACACCATGATGTGCAGGAGGAAATTTTCTACTAAATAATAAAAAAATGTAGAAATTTTGATTTTGCTTTGAAAAGATATAACCTGAAATTTGTCGAATTATTTTGCAAATTCTCCACTATGCACAACGAATATTTTAAAAACAAAATCCTATTTTGAGGATTGAAAAGCTGCTGATTGCATCTCAATAAGCCAGCAGAGCATGTGGTTTTCACAATTCTACAAGTAGGATTTACTTTCTTTCTCCCCCCCCCCCCCCCTTGTCAGTCGAACGATTATTCTTTGTTCGATCCCATTTACGGTAAAACCCTCTAATCGGGCAATTTTTTTTAACATTCCTGGACTTTTTAGCATGACTCATAAATAATATTCTGTGTATCCCCAATAATTTTTTTTGATAAATATTCTTGAATTCAAAACTCTATAACATTCTTCTCATAAACATACGCTCTATTTTACAGACCTACATTTTTAACTAAAATTTATGAAAAAATGTGGTTGTGGGTTTGTCCAGACCTTAATTTGACGCCATTGCTTTTGTATTATATTGGTGGTTTCCGTAGAGTGTGGAACTTGCCCTTGCCTGCTCGTTTATCTTATTTGTTGTTTTTAGGTAATTTATAAGCGTGCGTGAGCGCGTGAGCCTAAATATCGTTATTACATCATTATTTCAAAGGATATAAAACATAATGGTCCTGCCACGCTAAATAAAAACCACAGTCCATTAATGCACATTCGATCGGTATTGGACCTCGTTATTGCATAGATATTATATATATAAATATATATATATATATAATATATAAATATATAATATAATATATATATACTTATATCTATATATAAATATATAAATATATATTATATAATATATATATATATATATATATAATATATATATATATATATATAGATATATAACCTCTGACTTTTTACAACAAAAGAACTGTTTAATACTAAATAACATCTTTTAATTTTATTTCATTACCGATTATAAAAAACAATCAATTTAGCACAGGTTCGTATATGCATATATTATTATATATATATATTTAATATATTATTATATATATATATATATATAAATATATATATATATATATATATATATGATATATATTCTTAATAATTATATTTTATATACATAAGCTCGCTTCGATATATATATATATATATAATATATATATATATATAATATTATATAATATATTATAATATATATAACAATACAATATTAGTAGTATAAATATAAATAATGTTATTATATATATAAATATGATATATTATATTATATATATATATTATATATATATATATATTATATATATATATATATATATATTCATATATATAATATCTATATAAATATATATAATGGTCATATATAATATTAATATTATATATAATATATATTATAATATATATATATATAATAATATATTATATATATATTTATATTATAGAATATTATAATATATAATATATATATATATATATATATATATATATTATACTATATACTATTATATATATAATAGAGAGAGAGAGAGAGAGAGAGAGAGAGAGAGAGAGAGAGAGAGAGAGAGAGAGAGAGAGATCTATTTTTGTGTATATATATCTCAGAAATGATGGAAAGAGACTACACCGTTCATAAGATGAAATTGAAAAAGGATCCCCGCTGTCCTATGAGTTTTTAGGGTGGTTGAGCACATCATCAAACTAAGTTTTGGACCCGTAGTTCGCCAATTTATTAACACAGAAAAAAGCTTTTTGACCAAGCACGACTGGAATGAATACAGTATAATTTAATTCTCGGAGTTTTGAGTGACTATTCTTCTAAACTGACATCGCTCTCGATCAACTATGTTTTGTGCTGATACTAGCACTTTGCCCAAAACCTTTGGAAAGCGCCTCGAATAGTGTGTCAAACTTATTCATAAAGGAAGCAACTTTGATGCCTTCTAACTTCACTCTACAGTTCTTCCTTTTTTGTTCTTCAATGAAACCATTCTCAACTCTCATTTGTTGGGTCATCTGGAACCCTATTCCTTTTTTTCGATCTTCAATATGTCTTCCGGTACTCAAGACCTACTGGTGATATATTTCCCATCTCACAGATTTATGGTCTTCTGCCCTTTATGACTATGGGAGCTCTTGTGTGGTGGCGCTTTACATATCCAAAGCATGTGACAGGATATGACATGCGTCTCTGTTCTCGAAGCTCTCTTCCTTTGATTTTCTCCTCCTCTTTGCTAACTTACCTCTAACTGTCTTTTAAATCGTTTCATATAGGCTTCCTTCCTTGTCATTAGTGGCTCTCTTCAGAGCTCTGTCTTTTCACCTATTCTATTCCTGCTTTTCATCATCAAACTTTTCAGTCGCTCATCTAGCACTATCCATTTAAATGCCGATTAGTTGACCCTCCATTCTTCCCTATTTCAAATTTGCCCATTTTTTGCTTTCCGATTCTATTCTTTCTTATGTGACTATAATTTCCCGTTGGGAATGTCTTAACCTTGTGAAAATGAACTCTTTTGAGAGCTTAACTTATACAAATCTTCCTCCCAATGATTCCTTCTAACTTTTCTACCTCTTTCAATGGTTCTCCTTTCTCTCCCTATGAAAAAATAAATATCCTTAGCTTTGAAAAAAAAAAGAAAAAAAAAAAAACTTGAGTACCTATCACAAAGAATGCTTATAGTGAGTGAATTTTTTCTCTTGTCAGTTACTCCAACTATTCAAGGATCTCCTTCTCTCTTGTAAAGAGTACTGTTTTCACATTTGAAGGAGATCCTGTCTCAATGATCTTTTGAATAATGTAACGTAAAAGCCCACAAGGCTTTAAGCCCGTCCCATACTTCCTAATTCACTTGATCCTTTATCTTTGCAATGCGACGTTTATGTTTTATCTCTTTACTATAGGTACTACAGTGAAAAGTGCTTGATGGAACTGAAAACTTGCTTACCAACCCCTTTACGAAGCCCTTGTTGAACAACGGGTGCAATGTCTGCATATAAAATATGTGTGGATATTGACAACTCCAGGCTTGTTCATTGTGTACTTAATTACTTTCCAACTACTTGTGCCCTGTAAAGAATTCTCTTCATTTCCGGTGTTTCCTTTCGAATTTTAATTTCCTTATTTCAAAGTTTTGAGTCTGTGTTTAAATCTTGAAATATGCGTTTTAGTTGAGGTGTTTTATTTTTGTCTTTTTATTATAATTTCTCCCTTTCCTCGATTAAGAGCTCTAAATCCGTAAAGCGAGTTTGATTTTGTCAAATAAAGAAAAAGAAAAGTTCAATCTCGAATGAACTCTCCTTTTCCCGCTGATGGAGAGCACAATCTTTCAAATCCATTATAAAAATGGGTGGTAACTAATGATCATTGAAGGTCTTTTTTTATTTTCTTTATTTTTAACATACCCCTAGTCCAGTTTCTTCCCTATCGCCTATCAGGGTTAATGTTTCTTTGGTGGTTGATAAGCTAACCACTATGTGCAATTTACTGGTGATGCCTTAATATTTTTCCTACTCTTAAGGTGACCTAAATTATCCTCTTCTCCCAACTGAACGTTGCTTTTCTTATCACTACATCCCAACATAATATACTTAACAGAAATTTTGTTTTTTCCTTTTCCCCCCCCCCCACAAAATTTTTTTTTTAATTCTCTTACAACAAATCTATTTTGAAAAGTAAACAACCTACGTTTAACCCAAAAAAGGTTTTGGAAAAAAAAAGAAGGATATCATATTAAAAAGATTTATTTATGACTCTAATGTTTTTTTTTTTCAATACTTCTAGCACTCTTTTGCTAGCAAAGATTAATTATTGCCTTTATCCTCCATCTATCGCTACTGGATGGCACACTTCTCTTTTGAAAACTGCCTCAAATCGTTCAGTCAATGCCTCTCAGCCTTTAAGAGAGATTTGGCAGATTGTTTTTGTCCTCATTCTAATCCTCCATTTTCTGCTCGAATCCCTGACACAGACTTTTACCGCAAAGCTCATTCTTGTATATATATATATATATATATATATATAATATATATATTATATATATATTAATATATATTATATATATTATATATATTATATATATTATATATACTTATATATATTATATATATATTACAGTATATATATATATATATATATATATATATATATTATATATTATTATATATATATATATATTATATATATATATATATATATATATATATATATATATTACAAAAGATAAAAATACCGCCGCTCACGGGCAGAGTCCTAATCTAGGAGGGGGTGTACTCAATTAACGTCCGAGCAGGACGGAGCCAGCCCAAAGAGAGAATAGCTTCACATTCTCGCCCACCCGACCAGTGTGCGAACCTGTGGACCCTCGCTTTGTTTGGCGAGTTCTCTAACACTGAGCTACCGGGGGCTTTTTGTATAAACAAATATAAAATACAAAAAAAAAAAAAAATAACATACACATTCATATTCATATTACATATACAAATACATAATAGATACACACGTATATACATACAATATAATATTATTATTATTATTATTACTATTAATATTATTATTAAAAAGATAAACACTATATTTTAAACAAATTCACTATATTTTACCATCAATCACTACTAATCACTATATTTTAATATTAATATTATTATATTTATTATTAATATTATATTTTATTAATTATTAATTTTATTATTATATTCATTACCTATTATTTTTATTATTTAATGCTACTATTATTAATTATTAATTATTTATATGTCTTACGACTATATTTCCTACTATTCAAACTATTCACTATTTTAAATATTATTATCAATATATACCACCATCACTATTTTTATATCACCACTATAAATATATGTTATTGTCATTATAATATATTTCGCCTTATATATATATATATATATATATATAATATATATATATATATATATATATATAGATATTATATATATATTATATATATATATAATATATAATATATTATA
>JABUQX010055088.1:0-7500 GCA_015478945.1 Trachelipus rathkii
ACTCTAATACGAAGATTTAATTTGAAATGATATGGAGTATGAAAAGAATCAGAGGATAGGGGGGTAGGAAGGATGTTCAAGATTGATTTTTTGTAGAATTGATTGGTCTTGTGTGACAAGCAGAAAAGTTTCTGAGAGGATTGGCTATACGTGGTTGGTAGTTGCGTGTAAACCGGAAGGGGTTTGAATGTTAAATATCTGGACATCCAACTCCAGGGTGGCCTGCTCATATTTATTTCAATAGAAGTAAAAAAAAGAGCAATTTAAATCACTGATATGTAATATTCCCATTCTTCACATATCACAATTCTTTATCAGCATCAGTTTTGTTCAAAAAATAAATAAAAACGAAAAGTCCATAAAACAATATATTTTGAAAATAGAATCTTTAATATTATTAAGTGGGATATCTCAGACAACGATATGGAATAGCCTTTTAGCCTTCTTAGGCGTAAAACACACCCTCTGCTTGAAATAGGGCTCTGCCGTGAGTGGGTGGTAATATAGTTATATATATAATATATAATATATATATATATATATATTATATATATATATATAGTTATATATTAATATATGTATAATATATAAATATATATATATATTATATAGATATATGACATATATATAACAATCTAAGGAGCAATGCTAGGGTAAAATAATTAATTTAAAATGAAGCAATGACTTTTAGAGGATGTGTCTGGTGTAGAAAAAGGTAATAATGAGAGAATAAACAATGAAAAGTATGTTGAGGATGGTATTGGATCACTGTGGTAAAGATGACATGATAGTCGTTGTTAAGGCGGTGTTATAGGTTGAGTTGTGGGAAACCCGAGCCGGCGGGAGACGAAGAGAAAGTGATC
This sequence comes from Trachelipus rathkii, assembly GCA_015478945.1. Lineage (NCBI taxonomy): Eukaryota > Metazoa > Arthropoda > Malacostraca > Isopoda > Trachelipodidae > Trachelipus > Trachelipus rathkii. Next base: position 864 of record JABUQX010055088.1, read on the forward strand.
GACGTCGGTGAACAGACCATGTCTGAAGGAAGAAATGTGCAGCTTTGCCAGAGCCGAGAAAAAGAAGGTGCATAAGGAGAGAATCGCAGGGTTTTGTAATGGGGGCATAGGTTGTGGCCACCTGGAGACCAGGCGCATGACCCTTACATTGACTATTTACCAGTAGTGATGGCCCGTCAGCGATCCCATATGATGCTCCTAGGTGGAATTTCTTGATCTTTGTGACGAGACTCTCACCTAATAATGTATCGAGAGCGACGTAGAGCTGGGCTTTCTTTTCGACTTTTTGTCTATGTCTCATCCTACTGCTTCTTTTCTTTTCCGATGCTTGTACAGCACCTTACCCCCAATCTTGGGGCAAAGAGGAAGGTGAAGAAAGAAAGAAAGAAATAAAAGTGTTATGGACCACATCGTAGGAAAATGACGATGCGAATGAGTCAGTTAGAAGTTATCTTGATTGAACAAACTTCGCAGGTGTGGCGACGCAAATTGTTGTCGAGGAGCCAGGACTACTAACATGGGTGGCTGGAGTGAATGTCGGTGTGAACTGAACAATGAGAGATGCGATTGCAAGCATTACCTCGTGCAAAGGCGACTTTCGACTGAAAGAAGATCACTCAACTAAGTGTTCGGGCTTTCATATATTTTTAAGAGTTTCGCCCCTCGCTGATCACTCGCCATGCACTCCTGTCTGTAAGACCGGAAGCCTTGTCGGAAAGCATCATAATAATTAGTTGATGGGAGGTGACCTTGTCGAATGGCAACGGAGAACCGTATAACAGCTACGGAAAAGGAGTTACTATTCTACCTACTATGTCAAAGCAAGATTCTAGCCCAGTCACTAAGTACGTAAGAGGGATCCAACAGGAAATTGCTTCGTTGCGACGTTTGATAGTCGGGAGAAAATCGTGTACGAGGATACACTGTTTTAAGAATACGGAAATCTAAGCACCTCGAGAGGGCGCTGAGCGACACCACGAAGATGAATTGAACATAAGAGTGGCCATGTGGATTAAGGAAAATTAAAATTCAACGAGAGGGCAATTCATTATAGCACATAATCTTCGCCGTAACAAAATTGATGCATGATGGGAGAGGTATTGAGAAGTGCTTGCGCGCCAAGAAAATAGCAGACGCGCGCACACACCGTACCCTTTTTATTTTAGAGCCGTTCAGTAGACAAATTGATTTAATCCCTGTGAACATGAAGAATGAGACAACAGAATATGAACATCTTAGCCAAGGCAGCGGAATGGCTTGGATTTGAGCAGAGCAGAGAAGCGGTAATTTACAGGCAAATGATGGCGAGTCAGGGAATAGACAATGTGACACCCTACACATAAGAGAATGTAGCAACTTTAAATAAGGGATGTTAGAGGACAAGTTAAGAACTTGTTACAAAATGTGTATTGCAATAGAAAGTAAGAAGGATTCTGATTCATCTCTCGATTAGAAACTCAGGTTCCCAGAGCAGACGGAATGGAAATATGAAAGCGAAAATAAACTGATTGTCATTCTTCAACAGAAACAGTGTCATCACAGCTCGGCTTCACCTTCATCGTGGAGGGTATAGGAAGAGTTTCGGTCAGGAGTAAAGATAGCAAGACGCAGCCGCAGCATCCGTTTAAACTCAGATCAAACACTAGATTAGAATCACCCTTTTAACTGAAGAATGAGACAAGAATGATGACTTTAACAAGACAGCCGAGTGGCTGCGATTGGAGGGAGTCGATGACCAGGCAGAGGGAGTGGGAACTAGCCATGCTGTATTACCTTCATAATAAATGAAGAAGGCTCAGAACTTTTGCAAAGCACAAAATGGTTGCAAACATGACCACGTAAGAAAGAGTTCTAAGTCAATCTCCGTAAAACTCGGTGCAGAGAGCTAGACCGGCCATGGGGTTTAGCAAAGCGAGAATAAACTTGGCACATGAGTATTTCACCGTCGAAGAGAGAGGGACATCAACATAGAATTCACAACCACTAGGCTCACAGCGAGGATTGGACCAGATCTAAACTCCTGCTGGATGAAGGAATCCCCTTTATTCTGGAATGGATTCCTAACAGGATTAGATGAGTCTGGAAGGTCTGACCATATAACTATGCACATAGTCCAACTTCAATCGGATTTCAGGCAGTATGGAGCAAGTGAAAAAGGACTTGCGATCACACTCCTACAATGAGCCGAGATGAAAGTTAAGTTGGTCAAGCACATGATCGACAATGGCCAGTGGATAGTTAGTTGATCATCTACAAAGAGGACCTAGAAATTTACTGTGAAGTATAACAGGAATGTGAACCATATAAGGTTTGTTGCGCGGGAGAGGGAGGGACTGGACGGTGACAAGTCTTCTTCGACCCAAATTTTTCGAAATTAGTATCTGCTAGGTTTTGGTGGGTGAGATAATGAAGCCATGGAATTAGCTCCATTGTACAATATCTCAAAGTAGCCTAGGTAAAGAAAAGAATCGATATAAACTATAAATTTTGGGACAAAAATCTGCTTTCAAACGAAATAGTTACCTGCCTGGCAAATGTTATAATGCTAGCCATCAATAAAGCGAAACAATTGAAAGGTCGCTGGATAGATATAGTAAGATGTTATTGAATCATAGATAAACATAAAAATACACTACACTACTAGCTGCGGAACACCTGTCAGTCCAAGGAGTGTGATGATGTACGAACCAGGCAAAGACCAGGCCATGATGGTTACGTCTGACGAAGCATTTAAATAAAGCACGAGGAAGCTGTCAGTCGGGAAATCAGAGCGAGTGAAGTTTCAAGGAGACCCCATGTTTTCACGTTGTTCCAATCTTTTTCATCAGGATCAGAAAACGGCGACACCAAGACCAATCCCATCAGTTGAGCAAGGCTTCCCCGAATGTCATTCAATCCAGTCTTAACAAGGATACCCGGATCGAAGAATAGATAGGACGCGCCTTAACCATTTCTCCATATTTTTCAAGTATGAAAAGTCGGCGATAATTGTCTTCTGGTTGTCCGCAAACTTCGTATCTTTCCCAGGTTTGGAATTACAAAGAAGCCTGTAGTACCAAACAGATGGAAAGAGGATTCGAAATACCAATTCTGTTTTACAGATCTCAGCAGAACCGCTGGATGTGTATGTTTCAATATGACGAACAACAAATAAGACAGGTGTAAACACCCGACGGGAGTAGCACCGCAGACATCCAACGTATTTTGCTACAAAATTTGTCTGGGCCAGGACACCAGCTCTACTATTCGCTAGTGCCGTTAACTACTCCGGGCAAGTTGTTTAAAAGACGGTCTATAGGTATGATTTCCCTTTCCTGCTGTTCGAAAAAGCTGGTAGATGGAAAGTGCTTGAAAATCCTACATTTCTTGAAAGCTTCAGGAGTCCGAGTATTGCGCTACAGGCTAACAAAACACTAAAACCAGATGCATCTAGCAACACGTTGCTAGAGCAGATGATGATACGGTTATATCAGATCCAAAAGAGTTCTTTGCATGCAGTTCTTGAAGCGCCAGATACTTTCTTTTCAACTTTTCACATTATAATAATTCCTTTATATTATATATTATATTTTTATATATAAATATAATATAATAATATATATATATACTATATTAAGATATATAATATATAATATCAATATTACTCATCAGTATATAAAACCATACCTTAATATATGTTTTATATGTATATTCTTCTTTCTTTTCTTTGATGCTATAAATAGCATTTATTTATAGTATATGATTATATAACATTTCAACAAGTTAGCTTATACAAACAGTCTTGCTAAAATAAAAGCAAATCGAGAAAAAATTTTTCAAGGTCTTTTAAAGATTTTTTTTTTACTTTTTATAAGACGTCATTCTTATTATTATTGTTTTTATATTTATATTATTATAGTAATATTGCACCAAATTCTATTTGCGGAGAACACTTATTCTTAATCATTTGCAGAGTAGCAGAAGTTTTTAGGTATCATTGATTTTAGGCACAGTATACTGATATTTACGCCAACTAAAAATAGTTTGAGTAACTAATAATAAATCTTCCTGCAGGCAAGAATTTTAAAAACGCCGCGAAACACGTGTGTACAAGGCTTGGATAAGCCCCCTTAAACGTTTGATTTCCATGTAGTGTTCCGTTTACCCGTGAGTAGGATAAAGCGCAATGTTAAGAAGAAGTTTTTTTTTTATGTATCATCTTATGAATTAAGCCATCTTTTATTATTATGCTCGAGGTGGCTTATTTGGTGATTTCACTGTATTGCAAATGATGAGTGGTTGGTCACACACCGAATCCAAGAAGGTAGGAGTTGAAATCAATTCGAGCCATTAGCAAGTGATCTGGAGCAAATAACATAGGGAACTCTCACATATTCCTGATATGTCCACCTTTGACCTTAACGTTCACACTAGTCTCACCCCAAATCATAATGCACCACCTTCTTCTATTTGGTACAATCTGATTTACAGTCCTTGTAATTCTTTAAGCTATTATGCTTCTTTCCAAAATGTTCCTAACCTAACCTAAGCGTATCTTCTGGCACCTTTATATCGGCTGTTGAGGCCATGGCATTTCTTTTACAACCTAACTTCCTGGAAGTGATTGCTTTACTCTGACACGACTCTTCACGTTCTCTGCCAATAAGGGGTGAACATGTATTGGTAAATGAGATGCAGCAGGTTGCATTCCTTCTATGTTAACTTTCTCCTCAAATGAAATAGTTCATCTTGCTTGTTCTCTTGTATTTCAGCAAAGATAGTATGCTAAGAGTAGAAAAATTCATCTGCTTATCAAACACACTAATATTTATTATAACTTAGAAAATGCTATAAAGAAATTGCAAATTATGAGGTAGCAAAAAGCGTCATGAACCTCTTAGGTTTTGCTAGATAAATCTCTTGACCTCTGACAAAAACATCTCTAACAAATTCTGCTAATAATGATGTTTTCTCCAATCTTGAAAAAAAAAGCGCTTAACCTCTTTAGCCTCTCGGTTTTCCTTTAGTTCAATCCTAGATGACTACGGAAATTCTCCACCTGCTCCTTCCCCTCAGGTGACAATGACCAATGAATTATCTGTGATTACATTACAAACTTGTAACAATCAAGTTGATCATTTTAGCAAAATCAAGAGAACATTGATGAGGATTTGAGCTGGAAAATGAAAAAGAAAACGTTAATTTGAAAAAGAAAGTGATTGGAACATGAACCAGAAAAAAAAAAACATTTCCTTTATGTCTAAAATTAGATTTTAATTTAAAAATACCACAGGTTTTGATCCAAGTGGAAAATTGCAGAACATAAAAATACCGCAATTATTAATAAATTTAAAAAGACTACAGAATAATATTTGTGAAATGGCAATAAAACTATTGGGAAAAAGTAAATTTTTTTTTTTTATGAACTTGAATACTAAGGCATAGTCCAAATTATATGGGAAATGTTCCTAATGGTTGATAGGTCGTAAACAAATGTAAATAATGGGTCAGTAATGGATGAGAAAAGAAAAAAGTTAATATAATAATAAGGAACTTTTGATAATATTTACAATGAAATCTAACCTTAAATAAAAAAAAAATCATTAAGATGATATTGTATCCTTCCGGAAGGGAGGGGAAATATTCCTACCCCGTCGTCCCCGGGAGGGCGAGAAACCCCGACTCTTTGCATCTTGCGGTTTCACCTGGGGTATTCTTTTTAGTTAAAAAAAAAAAAAAAAAAAGAAAAAAAAAAAAAAAAAAAAAAAAATTAGCAAACTTCCTATCGAGTTATACAGCTAGAATCATACATTGATTCTAATTGAAAACAGACTGCATGAAGAAGGGTGTTTAAGAAAAAACAAAATCAAAGAATTAGAAAAGATTTTAATAAATTGTAGGTTGTGTATAAGTACAAAGAAACCCAGCTAAATCCAGTTGTAGGATTTCCTTCATGTGCCTTTCAAAATTGATAATGAAGATATGTGTCAAACTGTTTTATAGAATTTGAAGGAAAAAGGTTTACTGTGCTATTGCAACCATGGCACCAGCTACTGTAAATACTATGTGATAGAAACAAACAGCCAGAAGAGATAGTAGACACTAAATGAAAATTGGATTTTAGTCATATTTGAGCATCCCAGAAAATTCTATATTCACACAATGGACTAGAAATTCTTTTCAAAGCGTCAAAAGAAAATGAGAAATGTTTTGGATAAGAAAAAAGTACACGTTGCAGAAAGTCCTGGAGCAGTGAAAATGCGAGAAATAGTAGGAATTAATTAAGGATGGCATAAGAAATGACTCGGAAGAAGACATTGTCAGCATTGGAATTGTAGCCATGTCATGGACTGTATCAGTAAAGAATAGCTTACTGATGAAGAATGGTTATTCGCCCAATCAGTTAGTGTATGGGAGAAATAAATTTGACTAACCTAAGAGGTAAAGCAAAATTAACTGAGTTAAACATAGAGGACATAGAAAGTAAAATTATAGAGGGAAATCCCACAGCAATGAGAGAAGCTAGAGCTATACACATTCAACAGGAAATAAAAAAAAACGTTCAAAAAGAGCTTTATTTAAAATTGTAAGAGATCATAAAGTAGAAGCAGCAATAATAGGAGATAAAGTATGCTATAAGAGAAAATGAAAAACGATG
>JABUQX010055088.1:12500-60000 GCA_015478945.1 Trachelipus rathkii
TGGTGTGCCAAAATTTGCTTTAACATTACTATTATGTATATCTTCATTTCTTTTAGGTTTAAATACAGTATCAAGGCAAATTATATCATCATCATCATCATCATCTACAATACCATCTTCAACAGGACTCATTGATTTTTTTGTACTTAACAGTATTTTGGAATGGAGTTAAGGATCGTTTTGAGACTATTATTGACTCACCTCATATTACTATCAGACTTGTCGGATGCGTGATAATCAGAAATTCTGAAGATGAACCATTTATAAGTAAAAATCAAGTACAAAATGACTACTTGTGAAGACAAAAATGAATTTATTAAAATCCATCAATATTAATTTTTTGTCAATAAAATTAATAAAGAATATTTAATACAGCCTAATTACCTCTACCAAACCAAAATTTCATTTGGATTTTAAGAAAATAAGACGATACTTGTTAAAATCTGTTATAGACATATTACTATAATCCTTCAAATATATATAACACCCAATAAAGATTAGCCTGTATATATACTGTATATTAAGATTAGGTATTATACCTTTTGCTATATTATTTTACCTTTTCTTATTATACTACTATAAACAACCACTAATTATGGCCACAAACCAAATTTATCTCAATAATAAAACATATACTAATCATTATTATACAAAATAATAGGCAATCCAACATTGAATTTGTTCAGCAGAAATATGCATGTTTATAATTTTTATATAATATTTTAGGTTTCTGTTTCCCAATGACCTTCAATAAAAGAATTTTAACTTTTCATTATAAACATTTCGAAATACTACAAAAGTCCTTAAGAGAGACATTTATACATTTTGTTTAATATGTTCAATATTTTGTCTTGTATAGAAAAATAAAAAAGATATGGGATAATAAATTCTTTCATTTAATTTTTGACACAAACCCTTTAAAAACAATTAAATGATTCATCTATATACTATACTTACAGCACATGACCACATTTCTAATAATTAAGAGAATTCTTGTTATAAGATTTTTGAGGCACTGGTTTCCCAAAGGGAATAAAGGGAAAACCTAAGAAGTTATTATTATAACAAATTATAAACCATCGCAGTAATTAAGAGAAGAGGGTTAATTCAAACAATTTGAATTGCCAATTATTTTATAGAATAAAATTGATTTACGTTAATGTTGATTATTGAGATAAATTATGGTTTGTGGCCATATTAGATGTTTTTATAGTATTAATAATGAAAAGTGAAATAAATTATACAAAAGTATTATACCATACTATAATAATACATTACATATATTTTACAGGCCTAACACATTTATGGTTCTAGTATATATATTGAAGGACTCATATATATCTAATACAGATTTTTAACTAAGCATCTTATTTTTTTAAAAATCAAAGAAATCTTTACGGTTTGTAGAAGCTTAACCTAAGGCGTATTAACTATTTCTTATTAATTTTTTGACAAAAAATCTAATATATTTGATGATTCTATAAATATCATTTTCTTCAAAATGATTTGTTTGTTTTGATTAATTTTCGAAAATCTTAATCAACTTCAAGGAATATTTTTTAACTTACATGTACTTATTAATTAGATGAAGTGTAATTTTTCAGGACATACTATTGAAATTAAAAATCATTGAATATGATATTGAAAACTAGAAACTAAAGTGGCAATTACCTTTGTCCAACCGCATTTACCCCAACTTTGGAAGATGTATTGTAAGATGATGATGATGATGATATATCAAGGAGTAACTTTATACTTTAATTCAAACCTAAAGAAATGAAGATAATAGACAATAATATTAATGTTAAAGCAAATTTTGGCACACCAACAGCATCAAGTACTAATTTGGTCTAATTCAAGCACAAGTTTTCTGTACAGTGAACCTGGAAAAGATGAAATTCCAATGACCAATTGATTTACCACCTTCTGAACTCCAATCAACATCTTTAACAAGGAAGTACTGCTCATCAAAAGGTTTCAAGTGGTGCTTGCATGATGCATACAGCAGGAACAAAAAATTAAAGGAATACCCTCCAAATAATTTTACTTGCGGTTCTAAGGGCTTTAAAATAATTTTCTTAAGTTAATTATTTACTGTATCTTCCTTTTGAGAACTTACCAAATTTTCTATTTTTTAATCATAATGTAAATATGTAAAAAGCAAACAAATCTTTTATCCTAAAGAAAATAGTTCATATATTTAAGAATTTTATTATAACATCATTCAGCAACGTATCTGTAACGACAACAAATACTGACATTTAAATTAACTAAATGTTAAATTGATCCTCAAAACCCACTTTCAGACTATCAATCTAAAACTTATCTGTGTATCCTCCCTTTCTAATCCTTAACATTGACTTTTGTTTTTTTACCATTCCATCATTGCTATACCTAAGAAAAACAATTATACGAGTCACAAGGCAAAAACGAACGTAACATACTGGCATATATTATATATATATATTATACAAATATAAATATATATATATATATATATATATATAATATTATATATGATATATATAAATAATATATATATATAATATATATATATATAATATATATATATATATATAATATTACTAATATATATATGATATAATATAATATATAAATATTTATATGATTTTATTATATCTTGATATGTATTGATATTTCAAGCCTATAAACATTGACTGAATAAACCTATTTGAATTAGTCTGAGTGATATTGATGAAATATTTAAATTTAAATTAAATTAAATAAAATTTAGTTCACATCGTACGAGCATAAAGTTCATTGATTAACCAGGATCACAAATTAACTTCGACCTGACACTCTTACAGCCACTCCAACTAGTTTCCAGCTGTATATTTATTATTTTGAGGGAGCCTGAATTTTTTCATGGGACCTTTATTTCCTGTTCATTCGCTGATTATTTGAAAAATTCTGCGTTATGTATAGCACCCCTCCAGCCGCCCCTTCACTCCCACCTACCCCTTCCTCTTGAGTATATCCTTGTTGTTCATATTCTCTTATCTTATTCATTTAATAATGGATTTGTATAATAAAACAAAATAGTGTATACTTGTTAACAAGGTTTTAGTTTGAAATATCTAGTCTTACAGGTTCAGTCATGAACTAATATTTCACCTTAGGTTTCTGTATTAAATATTTTATAATAAATACATATTTTTTGGACGCTTCGTGTAAACACTTCAGTCTGGTAAGGTACTTTTATTTATTATGTTTTTCAGCCATTTCAGCATCCAGTTCCACCTGAGCAGTTACTGAAATGTAGTTATTTCATATCTAATAGAAACTATAAAATGCCTGGCCTGTCCACAAGATTTTGGATTACAATATAGGTTGAATATATTATATATAATTAGTAAATATATATATGTACGTACTATACTAGTAATCATGTTTGAGGTGGTAATAAGTATAGATATATATATATATATTACTATATATATATAATAATAGGTATATATATATACGTACTTAAATATAATACTTATACTATACTATAGGTATATAATTATAATCATATACCTAGTATAATACTTAATACTATAATTATATACTAATATATATATATATATAATTATATATATATATATAATAATATATTATATATAATAATATATATAGTAGATAATATATATATTATAATATATATTATATATAATATATATATATATATATATTATATAATATATATATATAGTATATATATATAATATATATATTAATATATATATAATATATTATAATATATCATTATATATATATATATATATTATATATATATATATATATATATAGTATATATATATTATATATATATATAATATATTTTACTAGAGAGCATGTCCTTCTAACATTTACGAGCACACAAGATATCATACATTAAATGTTATTTATGAAAAGAGAGATTTGTTGTTCTTTCTGACTCTCTAGTATATTCTATCTTTTCACCTCGACTCTGAAAAAAATGAAAATAAAGATAACGATTGTGATATGTAATAAGTATCAAATTTGTATAGTGTATATAAGACTATTTTTTTTCTATATAATGTTAGAAGTAGGAATATATATATATTTTTCAGTATATATTTTTTTTTACAATATATAGTATATAATATTATTATATATATATATATATATATATATCTATATTATATATATAATATATATATATATATATAATAATAATATATATAATATATATATATATAATATATAATATATATATATACTTATATATTATATATTATATTAATATAATAATTAATATATATATATATATATTAATATACAGAATATAATAAGTATATATAATATATATATATATATATATATATATATATAATTTATATATATATAATATATATATACTATATATATATATACATATATATATATATAATAATATATATATACTACTAATATATATATATATATTCTTATATATATATACAGATAATATATATACTATAATATATATTATATATACTTATATATAATATACTATATAATACTAATATATATATATATATATAGATATATATAATAAATACATATATATATATATATATATTATATAATATATTATATATATATATATATAATATATACAGATAAATATACTATATATATATATATATTATAATATAGATATATATATATATATATATATATTATATATATATATATATACTAGAGTAGGTATTATATATTATATACTTAAATATATAAATATTATTATATATAATTATATATATATAATATATATAAATAATATATATTATATATATATATATAATATATATATATACTATATATATATATATAATATATATATATTATATACAGCTATATATATATATATATATGTATATATATATATATAATATAGTATATATAATATATATATATATATATATATATATATATATAATATTATATATATATATATATTATATTATCTATATATATATACTATATATATATATATAATAATAATATATAGTACACTATTACGTTATTGGATTTTTATTAATCTTTCTCTCAGCATGTCTCTTTCCATACTTTGGAATGCACTTTGAACAGGAGCGGGCTATGCAAAAGCGTCAAAAGCAATCATCTCCACAGTATAAAAATTTTCTTCTTGGAATCTCTAACAGTTCAAGTAATGTGACATTTTTTTTTTTTTTTTTTTTTTTTTTTTTTTTTTTTTATTAAATTCTCAAACCGTTTCGTTTATGAATCATAGTTTACTTTACGAATTTTCACCCACTTTTTTACAAGTACTAATTTGAATGCGCAATAATTGAATTATCATCATCATCATCACTTCTTTCCCCAGACTGGTGTTAAGATGCGTACATGCACCTGAAAAGAAGAGCTGAGTAGAAGGAACATGATGCACAGTCGAAAAGAAAGTTCCAGCCTTTCCGCCCCCTTTATTAGAGACACTCGTCGCAATCACGAAAATCAAGGTCTTGTAGTTGCGGAACCAATTTAATCTGCCAACCATGGCTCTCTATTCAGTTAATTCATCTTCCTTGAGCTCTCTATCTTACATGGATCTTATTCTTTCGGAACACTCATTGTTTTAACATTTTGAAATTTAATGATTATAAATATTAGTTAATAAACATGTGTTCCACCCCTACCTATTATATAATTTTAAATTTTTCTTTCTCAGCTACCTACTTTGATATCTTTCTTTTTAAGTTTTCTTTATCTCATCCTCATGGAATTTTTCATCTCCATAAATAAATCATCAACATGAGACACATTGAGCTTTCAAACTATAACCATTCCCCTTGTTCCAATAAAAAATAGTGTTCCAGTTTACCATATAGTAACTCATCCTAGCATGATCTCTAAAGACTTACAAGCAGGTACTGTATTTCTTTAATTTCAAAACCCTTGGTTCTTGCCTCCTCTAGGTGGTATATAAATATATCATTTTTCTTCCCAATTTTGTTACCTTGCAGATAACGCAACGTATTTAATAAGTAAATTGTTTTACATTCTCAATGATAAAGTAAATATTAATCTGATTCGCCGGAAGGTTATTTTATAGAACTTCCAGCAGAACATGTCTAAGCTGCTTTCATTTACATCATTCCTCACCCCTTTTCGTCCTCAAACCCCCCTTCTACTAATACTGGCTTTACATATCGTTTTTTACTTTCTTTTATTTTTCTGACAATCCATATCTAGTGGATATTAATTTTTATCCTCTCTAAACCTCTTATACACTCTGTTGTCTTTCCAGCTATCAACTCTTTAATCTTAGCTTACGAAACCTCTTCTATTTCACAATTAATTAGAAATGATTTCTTCAAACATAGAGAATCTTTGAAACTCTGTGTTCACGAAAATCAATCCACTTTGACTTCTCATTGTCTAAATTTTTTATGTTGTAGCTATCCCTCCATTTATTACTTGTTGCTTTACCCGCTCTGCTTAATATTTTGTCTTTTAAGTTTTATTCAGTGTTTTTATTTACCATTTTCCATCTTTCTCCTTTTTTAATTTGTTCTTCAATTTCTACATCATTATTTTCTTCTATTTCTTCCTGCTTGTTCACTATGTTCTTTTTCAATTCTTTCTTCTGCCTCTTTATCAACTTCTACATTTTCTTCTTCACCTTTTACATCTTCATCTTCCTCATTTTCTTTTTTAACATCATCTTCGTCTTCTTTTTCAACATCATCTTCATCTTCTTTTTCACCTTCTTCCTCAGATTTTTAATAAGTACAACTCACAAATCTATCTTCTCTATTTCCGTTGTCTCTCCTTTCATCCTCATTATTGTCCTTCTCATCTTCTATATTGATTCTTTCCTTAGGTAGAGTTATTCTGGTAATGTGTACTCTAGAAATCTCTTTCTGTGCCCCTATGTGCTTCATTATTACAGTTTTTCCATCAGTTCTAATAACTTTTGCCTGTCCTCTCCATCGTTTTTCATTTTCTCTTATAGCATACTTTATCTCCTATTATTGCTGCTTCTACTTTATGATCTCTTACAATTTTAAATAAAGCTCTTTTTGAACGTTTTTTTTTAAATAAAATAAAATTAGAATAAGATATAAAACTAAAAACAAAAATAAAAAATAAAATATAAAGAATCCAAATAAAAATGTGTCCCATGAATGCTTCCTTGCCTTTCTTGCTTTTGTTAATTTCATTCGCTAAATATTTACTTCTGCGCCTGCGCTTTAACCTTCCATGCTTTATGCTTTGTTTCTATATCTTGTAAGCAATCAAGTTTTATTGGTCTCTTTCCTCTTATCTAATATAATTTTCCTCTTTAGTCTATAACGGTGCTACCATTCCATGAGGTGTGTTTTCCTACAGTGCTTTAGGTCATTTGCCCTTGTATTCATTCAAGTTATTTGAATCTAGTTTGTAATCTAAGTCCTAACTTTAGCCTTTGAAATGCAAACACTCTTACCATTTTTTCATTTATGCTTTACTATTTTTATTTGTCATCCTTTTTATTATCATTTCTGTCGTCTATTAATTTACTAATCTTTCATTTGTGAGTTTTTATTTTAACTTTCATTTTTATTTTTTATTTTTTATTTTTTATTTTTATTTTTATTTTTATTTTTTATTGTACCTTTTACACACCTGACAATTATTACAAATCTTTTCTAATTCTTTGATTTTTTTTTTCTTAAACAACCCTTCTTTCATGCAGCTGTTTTCAATTAGATTCCATATCTTATCACAACTACCATGTCCAAACTACAGATGAAGTTTTGCTAATCTTTTTTTTTTTTTTTTTTTAACTAAAAAAATACCCCAGGGTAACCGCAAAGATGCAAAGAGTCGGTTTCTAATCGGCCTTCCTGGGGGACGACGGGGTAGGACTATTTCCCCCCCCTCCTGTTAACCCTTTGCCTCAAAAACTCTATATCTTAAATGATTTTTTATCTAACGTAACTCATCTCAATATTATCAAGTTCCTATATATATATAAACTTTTTTCTTTTCTCTATCCATTACTGAACCCATATTTACCATTGTTTTACGACCTATCAACCATGGAACATTTCCCACAATAATTTTGTTACTTATTTTCACCTTTTTATCCCCAATCTTACAAGGTATTTTTAATACCTTTTTGATTCAAACTCACTCTCTCCAAATTTAAATCTTCTATTGGATGTTGTTTCTTGATCTTTTTTCATATTATCTATTTCTCTTGGGAATAAATTGGTTATGATCTTTGCTAGACATAATTCTCCGCATGCAGTTTTAATACAATCAATATCCATTATTCCATCTAATGCCCCTAGATCTATGTTCCTGCACATCCTCAAAAAATGACCCTCAGTCCCACAATTCCCACATACAGTCTTTCTCACACTCACACCCTGCAGACAATCTCTTACCCAATGTTCGCTTGATTGCAAAATCATCACATTTCATCTTAGCCCATTGTACCTGATCAAACTGTAATCACCAATAATTCATTGTCATTGTTACACCTGAAGGTAAGGAGCAGGTGGACGAGAGTTTTCCGTAGTCATCTAGAGATTGAACTAAAGGAAACCGAATTAGAAAGAGATTAGCCTTTTTTCAGTTGGAGAAAACCATCTATTATGCAAAAGGAAATTGTCTAAGAGATGTTTTCAAGATGTCAAAAGAATTTATCTAGCAAAAAACCAAAGAGGTCAATGCGCTTTTGGTTTGCTCGTAATGTCCACTTTGCTTTTCAAATAAATTTGAAACAACTTACTAAGTATATTAAAAACTTAGTGTGTTTGAAAGCAGGAGAATTTTTCACTCCTTATCATTCTACTTATCTCTCTCCCTGAATAGCAAAGAAACAGCAAGATGAACTATTAATACTTGAGAAGAACAAGTAAAACATAGAAGAAAATTAACCTGCCCAAATCTCATTACCAATACAGCATTCACCACCTTATTGGCAAGAAGCTGAAGACGTCTTCAAGTCAAGAAATCACTCCATATCTATTAGTGTAAAAAAGAAAATGCTGCCCTCCAATCACCCCGAATAATGCCAAGAAAGATACGCTTAGTTATGGTTGGAACTTTTGGAAAGAAAGCATAAATGATCATTTAAAGAATTACAAGACTGTAATCAGAATTTAACCAAAGGAAAGAAGGTGGGGCATTTATGAATAGGATGACTAGTGGTGAAGCTAAGGTCAAGTGAACAATCCAGGGAATAATTTGAGATACCCTATTTATTGCTCCAGTCATGACTAATGCTGAATAGTTCAACCTCCTACCCTTCTGGATCGTTCGGGACAAAACCCACTCATCCGATTGCATAGCAGTGAAATCCCCCACAAATAGACACCTCAGGCATAATAATAAGAGGTAATTAATAAGATAACATAAACAAAAAACCTTCCTTTTAACATTCTTTATCCCCCCCCCTACTCAGGCGAACACGGGAACGACTACAGGAAATCACTTTAAGGCGGCCTATCCCAAGCTGTCACCACAACGTGTTCGCATCCGAGTTAATCTTGCCCCCACGAAGATGATTATATTTACTCAAACATTTTTAGTGGCTGAAAATATCAATAACCGGTCTAAAATATCCATGATACCTAAAACTGTCGCGAATCTAGCAAATATTAAGAATAATGTGTTCAATCCGAAAATAATTATTGGTCACCATAAATTAATAATACAATAATAATAATAATTAATAATAATAATAATAATAATAATAAAAATAATAATAATAATAATAAAAGGCTATAATAAAACTGTACTAAATTCATTATTGTTTTGCCTTATTTAAAGAAGACTGTTGTAAAGCTAAATTATGTTGCAATCCCGGCTGGCAGTTGAGACAAATCTATTATTAATAGGCATCCAAAGTAAAAGAAAGAAAGAATATATGGAGGCATGCATTCTATTCCAAGTATTGGTTTATATATATTAATATATATACATATAATATTATTATAGTATATTATAAATATATATAATATATATATATATATTATAATATATATATATTATATATATAATACTTATTATTATTATATAATGTGGAATACAGCGTGAGTAAACTCGGGGAGCCAATACGTAGAAGCAAATAACTCCGTTATGAGCCTATTTTAACCGTATACCCGATCTCCTGCTCTACAACTGTTGCAGATGCAATAGGTTATAGTTTTCGTTAGCCTTCTCTAGCGCACTCGCGATCCTGAAGCCTTTCACCAAAATTAATCGATTCAACACTTTCATCACCATCTTTTTCAACCAGCGATAAGGGCGATTCAATACCTATAACCCGTTCTTTAACACTTGCGAGTATTAAACTGCACATATCGGAACTAGCTAAAGACGTTGTCCTGGCCCAAACACAATTTTGTACAAAATGTTCCTCATAATTGACCATTTCTTACATCCGCTTCTTGCCAGTGGATCTATAACCAGAATGGATCGAATACACTCTTCCATCATTTTTGGACTACACTTGTTAAAATCCGAATTCCAAACTTGGGAAAGTTCCCGAAGTAGCGGGACACCCAAAGACCAATTTCGCCACTTTTCATAACTGCAATTAAGGAGAAAATGGTTACAGGCCGCCGCCTCTCTATTCTTCGACCGCGGATCCCTTTTAAGACGTGATTCATGACAGTCGGGAAGCCTCTTCATACTGATGGGAATGTCTTGGTGTCGTTCTGCACTTGAAAAATTGCACACCAACGTGAAGAACTGCGTTTCTAAAATCACTCCTCTGTTCCCGAGACAGCTTCTCTCCCTTATTAAATCCCTCTCTGTCAGCAACAATCCATCCATGTCCTACTTTGCCTGTCTCCTGTCCACATCACTACTCCTGGTGAAGGTGTCCGCAGGCAGTGTTGTAACGATGTATTTTTTATTTCACTATGATCAATAAATCTTTACTACATATCCACGACCTTCAATTTTTCTTCTTATGTTGATGCCTAGCACTAAATTCCAGTGCCAGGACCATTTGTTTGAAAGCCAACTTTTTCCAAGATTATATATTTAGTATTCTTTCTTTCAACTCAGCCATTGAGGTATTCAACAATGAAGTCAATTCCATCTCCATTCTCACCCACCAAACACTTAGCAGAGAACTATTCCGACAAAATTGGGTCCGAAGAAAATGTCACCTCCATTCCCTCCTCCCGCGAACATTACCTTATATGTTCTCCATTCCTAACTTCACAGTCAAATTTCTAGCCTCTTTTGTAGTGATCAGCCTAACATAGCACTACACGATGTCATCATTGCTTGAAATTACTTTCATCTCGCCTCAATTTGGAGTGTTGATCGCAACGTCCCTTTTACTTCTACACCACGCCCTAATCCATAGATTGCACTATGGCTCATTTAGTATATGTCAGACTTCGCCCACTCATCTACAATCGGTTATAATCCCCATCCAGAATAAGGGATCCGTATCTCCACAGGAGCCTTCTAGATCGTCAACCTCGTGTGAGCCTAGTGTGTTATTCACTGATGTCACTCTCTCTTTCACGGAATACATCATGTGCGCAAGTTATCTTCGCTTTCAAACCCCAGTGCCGTCTGCTCTGACCGATTTTACGAGAGACCTTAGAACTCTTCTTACTGGCCATTTGCAAGCACATTTTGTGCTTTGCAAAGTTTCTCCTTCTGCTTTATTAATGAAGCGTATACGCATGCTATTCCCCAACTCCACCATCTGCTGTCCATGACACTCTCTTCCAAACCAGCCACTCCCTGCCTTGTTAAAGTCATCATCTCTTTCTCATTCTTCATAAAGGGAGATCTATACTCTATGTTTACTGACTCGTTCTTAAACCAGGGGATGGTGCGGCGCGTTTCTATCTTTCCTGACCGAACCTCTTCCATACCCTCCACGAGAACGTGAAGCCGATTCTCGATGCACTTTCCATTCGAAGCGAATACACAGTATATTTCGCTTTCAAAATTCCACATTACCGTCTGCTCTGACACACGATTCTAACGAGAGATGCCTACAGAATCCTTCTACTTCTCTAATTGGCAAACACCATCTTTTTTAACATTACTTAAACTTCCCCAACATCCCTTTTAAAATTGCTACCATTCTCTTATGAGGAAGGTGGTGTGGCAACCTTGTCTATTCCCTGCTCCCACTCAAATCTGCCTGGTAATGACCTCTCTCTCTCTCTCAAGTCAGCCATTCCGCTGCCTTGCTAAGTCATCATTTTGGCTCATTCTCTAGTTCAAGGGGATTATAATCATTGTTACCTGACGGCTCTAAATCAGCGATTACCGGTGATGGCGCGATTCTGCTATCTATGGCCCGCAAACCTCCATATACCCTCTCCCCTCATAGCATCAATTTTACGGCAAATTAATCGCTTATAATGATTCCCTCTTCTCGAATTTAATTCCTTAAACAAGGCCACTCTTATTTCATTCATCTGGATCGCTCAAGGCCCTCCACGTGCCTAAGATTCCTATTCTTAAAACAGTTGTTATCTCTGTACAACAATTTCTCCGACTACACTGTCGCAAGAAACAAATTACACTTTGTTGGATCCCCCTCTTACGTACTGTGACTGGCTACGAAATCGCTGACATAGAGGTCAGAATAACCTCCTCTTTCCGTAGCTGTTATAGGTTCCTTCCGTATGCCATTCGACAAGGTCACCTCCCATCAACTAATTATTATGATAGCTTTCCGACAAGCTTCCGTCTTACACGACAGAGTGCGATGCGCGAGTGATTCACGCGAGGGGCGAAACTCTTAAAATATAAAGCCGAACATGTGATGATCTTCTTTCACGTACGAAATCGCTTGCACGAGGTAATCCTTGCACGCCTCTTCATTGTTCAGTTCACACCAACATCACTCACAGCAACCCCATGTTATGTATCCGGCTCCCCCCAGCAAATTTTGCCGTCGCCACACCTCGAAGTTTGTTCATCATAACTTCAACTGGACTCCATTCGCCATCGTCATTTTCCTACGATGTGGTCCATAACACTTTTATTTCTTTCTTTCTTTCTTCACCTTCCTCTTTTCCACAAGAATTGGGGTAAAGGTTGCTGTACAGTCCATCGGAAAAGAAAAGCCATAGCGAGTAACATGACAAAACGCCGAAGAAGCCCAAGCCTACCCCCCTCTGCTCCATTAAATAGTGAGAGCTACGTCACAATACAAAAAATCACCTAGAGATCATGGGGACGCGAGGCCCTCAACTATGTAAAATCGTCATGTAAGGGTTCATCCCTGGGCCCAAGTGGGCCACAACCATGCCCCCATACAAAACCCTCCATTCTTTCTCTATCTCACTCTTTCTTCTCTGGCAAACTCACATTCTCTCCTTCAAACATTCTTTACCGACTCTATCCACCTTTTCTTTTCGGTTCCCCAGCCGGTCGGTTCCCACACACTCACCACTATACAACCACCGCCTAACCAACGGACTATCATTCATCCTTTCACATACCAAACCATCTCAACATACTTTTCATTTATTATTCTCATTACCTTTTCTTCACACCACAAACTCTCTAAAACATTATTTCATTTTATTAATTTTTTCACACCTATCATGCCTCCTAAATTTATATAATATATATAATATATAATAATATTATATATATTATTTTTATATATATAATTATATATATATATAACTTATAATATATATATAATATATATATATATAAATAATATATTATATATTATTACCACCACTTCACGGCAGAGCCCTATTCAAAGAGGGGGTGTTTTACGCCTCAGAAGGCTAAAAGGCTATTCCATATCTTGTCTGAATCATCCCACTTTAATATTAATTCTATTTTCAAAATATATTTTTTTTATAGAACTTATCATTTTATTTATTTTTTGACAAAATGAGATGTTTTTGTAGTATTATATTTAAACAATTTATTTAAATCTCTCTTTTTTTACTTCTATTGAAATAAATATGAGCCAGGGCCCACCCATGGAGTTGGATGTCCAGATTTACTTTCAAACCCCTCCTTTTCACGCACTACCGAAACTCCGTATACCAATCTCTCATTTTTTCTGCTTTGTCACACAAAACCAAATCAATCACAAAAATCAATCTTAACACCTTCCCCTACCACCCCTATCTCTGATTCTTTCATCACTCCATTCATATTCAAATTAAATATCCATAGAGAAATGACACATCCCTGCTTCACTCCACTATTAAAATTAAACCATTCAGTTTCAACTTCATTTATTCTCACACACGCTTCACTATTGAACAAACTATTTTGATTCCATTAGAAGCCTACCACCAACACCATTTATCACTAACACCTGCCACAGAGCTTCAATATGAATTCTGTCATACGCCTGTTCCAAGTCCATAAAACGTAAATACAAATTATTATTCTTCTCTCTCATTTGTTTTAATGTGAAAATTTGATCTACACATCCTATACCACTTCTAAATGCACCTTGTTCTTCACCAATTAGTCCCTTAGTCACAAGACGCACTCTTTCAACGAAAATACCAGCATATATCTTCCCTACAACACTCGATAAACTGATTCCCCTTATTTTCCTTACCCCTATAAAGAGTACTATTACTGCTCTCCTCCAATCCTTCTGAACTATACCCTCCATAAACCCTTATGTTACATAAATCCTGGATATTTAACATTTTCCTATCTCCCTCTATTTACTCTCATAACCACAAATACCGTATATACCATCGAATTTACCATTCTTCAACTTCTTACTCTGCCATATTACCTCCCCTACAATTACCCCATCCCCAAAATACCTATTTTTTCTTACACCATCAAACCTGCACACATTCACTATCACCTCTTCATTACTGCTAATGTTATGCAGATTTTCGAGGTGTTCGCTTCACACTTTCCACACATCCATTTCATCAGTCACGAAATCACTATCCCAATTCATTTTGAAATGAAGATTCCCCTTACTCTCTTTACTTTTTGCACTTCCTCCAGAAGAGCTTTCTATTTCCTTTTCCTTTTAAGTCTCCATTCATCCTCCTTCCAAACTTCATTTACCTCTTCTTTTTTTTCCTCCTTCGTATGCAACTTTTAGGTCTTTTTAATTTCCTCCTTATATATTTCTATACAGCTTTCTTTTGAAACCTCGTCATTGGCTTTTGGCACATTCCACCACGCCTCTTTTTTTATTTTAACACTTGCATCACCTCTTATTCATAACTAACATTGATACTTATTCCTATTTAAAAGAACAACTCCATACCCCTCACCCACTCCACTAGAGCAATTGCATTAATTTACAGGGCGGTTATATATGTACTTTGTTTACCATTCAAGCTGATTTATTTTCAAGTGCCCCACATACTTTCCTTATAACCTTGTTCACTAATTCTCACTCTTAAATTATTTCCCGTTCCTTCCTTACTATCTTCCCCATGAACCACTAATTAATCATTACATAAACAACTAATGGATCTGATATTTCCATCCTAACCCCCTCACTATTTAACATCTATCACATACTTCAACTTTTCCTCCTTTACCAATCAATCATACTTTTAACTTGGATACCAAATCTCTCTACACCAACTGTATACTTAAGCTCTCTTTCGCCTGTCTTTGGATTCTGTGTAAGAAAAAAATTATGAATTTTTTCCCCCCTCAGAAAAAATATGAAAGTACAATGACAAAGTTTATATATTTACATAGATTACAGATATTATTTTTCTTTAGTAAAGTTTTATAATTTTATATTGGTTCAAATTTAGTGTTTAAACATACGATAATTAAAGGAACATATATAATTATATATAATACCATTTAGAGGAAGTAATAAATAAACCAGTCCTATGAAATACATTATGCTGATAAAATCGCCCCAGAATAAAAAATTCAACATAAGAAACATGTATTAGCTGTACCGCTGTTGGTTAATGTATTCAACAATTTTTTACATAGGCCCCTATATAAAGTTTCCCAAAAACAAAGGAATGGAAAACTAAATAGGGATACCTAGGAAAATATATTAAGTTGCTCGTTTCCTTGGGGTAGGATTTATAGTTAATTTACTCTCACTGTGAATATTAAGAACATAAAATATACAATAACATCTTTTTAGACATGACAACTTAAAGGGTCCTATCATATTTTAACCATAATAAGAGAAGCTTACACTTAGTCTGGATATGGTAAAGGCTGTAATTTTTCTCATGCTGTACTTTTCATGTTCCCAACTTTGCAAATCTTCTTTCAAATTAATCTTCCTGTGAATCATCTCAATATTCACACTCAACTGTCTACCAGCTTCCTCTAAGGCCTTAGGTTGAAAAATATATATTATTACTGTATTTGAGATAGTGATAGTAAAAACTATTAAAAAAATAACTACATTTTATGTTTTTTTGTGAAATAATTGCAATATTGACTTAATTCTTAAACTATCAACATAAATCATAAATCTCTTCAATCTTTCAAAGACAAAAAATTACCGGAATTATTATTTTGTAATTAAAGTTATTTCTTAAAAGAAAAAAAATTAAAACAAAACATATACTATCACTTACAGTATAAAATTGAAATGGAGGAGTATTCTCTTTTGGTTTTCTTGAGGAGTGAAAATAAAGACTAGAACCATTGGTCAAGGTATCTAAGCAAAGAGCGAACTCGATCTCAGACAGCAGAGGAGAGTCTGAAGCATCGAGTTGATCTTCCAAAAACCTTTTAGATCCCTACAAGAAAATATATTTTTTTGCAAAATCAATCTGAACCATTTTAATATTCCGTATAAAAATAAATTATAAGATTACAAGTTTATGTCACACTGACCTGGTAGTTGAAAAATCCACCACCAGATAAAAGAAATAGTATATTCTTTTGTGGGTGAGTTCGAACGGATGAATAAAGTTTTGATAAAATTCGGGCAATTTCAAGTAGTGCCACAACTCCTGATCCATTGCTGTCTGCTCCGAAGGCCAGCTCCTTTAAAAATTAAATAAATAAATGAATTTCAGTAGTATTAAAACATTGTAGTACAGTATAATGGATCTAAATGTTATTTAAAAGTAATAAAATTTAATCTCTAAAAATCTGATAACTTTATGGCAACATTAGGAAATTTAAACTTACCGGAGCGGCTGCAAAAGCATCATAGTATGCAACAATAGCAATTGTTGGCAACTGTTCTTCGACACCATAACCCGTTAATCTGCCCTGAAAACCAGAATGATAATAATAACAATTACCAATTAACAAAAGGAATACATGATTGAGTCCAACAATTTACTACAAAAGTGTTTGGTTCAATGGCAGGAAATGTGAAATAATGTTATAGACTAGAGCTGAAATCATTTAATTTTATATATTAATCAGGGTCAAATAATAATCTATATCTCTCATATCTATATCTATATTATCTTATCTATATTGTAAATATAGATAAGCTTTAAATAAATAAAGCACATAAAGGGTAAGCATTATTACAGATCATTAAAGTGCATAAATTGTAGTTTAGTTTAAATTAAGAATCTTCACAATTTAATCCACCTGTTTTGATTTAAACCTGGGTTTAAAATTTTAGACATATGCAGGGTATCACACTCAGTTCTCAAAACCAAATCAGGCGTATTCTCAAAGTTCAAGTTTGGGTGCATCCAAAACTGTGACCTCAACAACTACCAACTTCTACTCAAACTCCACAGTCCTACATTAAAGACATAAAAAAAAAAAAAAAAAAAAAAAAAACATTTAAACTTACATGAATGTTGGCTATAAAAGAATCGGGAATCTTTTTGCTCTGACTTCCACCTACTACCATTTGGTAACCATCCGAGGATAAGGAACTTAACAATGCTGAAAGTAATAAATTATCTTATTAATTGAACGTTAAAAAAAAAAAATGAGTAAATTGTAAAACTAGTTTGGGATATGGAAAGACATTTAATGAAATAATAATAATAATAATAATAATAATAATAATAATAATAATAATAATAATAATAATAATAATAATAATAATAATAATAATAATAATAATAATAATAAAAATAATAAATAGCTTCTTCACAGGGAGAATTATAAAAAACATTTTATGAATTTATATTTAAAAAATAAGGGTTCGAGTTCAAATTCCTAATATCCAAGAGTTAATATATTATTTAATAAAAAAAAATAAAAACCTTAAAAAGTGACCAGAAAAAAAAGAAAAAAAATAGCCTGAAGTTTTGCTATGCTAAGTAAAATTAAAGAACGTAGGTTAAAATACTGAAAAAACTTTTTTTTTTTGTCCTATTTTATGTTTAATTTCTACAATAGCTTAATTTTTTGTGAGTGTGCGCGCGTGCGATTGCGATCGTTCGAATGGCCATCATCAGAGCGATGACTTTGCAAACGTTCTTGGCCTTGACGCTAACTTCGAATCTGTGGAATATTACCTCTCAACCTCTCATCCTAACCTCTTACTTCTGTCTAAGACTCAGTTATCCAGATTCTCTCTAATAAACTTAATATCTCTAACAACCAACATATTTTACATTTTCCGACTAAATGGTGGAGTCCGTGTCTATATAAACATTAACACTCCTGTAACACGTCTCGAAAACTTTGAATCTCCTAACTTCGATATTCTATGACTTAAGATCCTTCTTTCCACTACTGTTATCTTGTGTTTCTGCTACTGCTTTCCTAATAGAACAGATTTTCCAACTCTTTTTGAATATCTTACTGTTTCACACGACTTACTTTTTCTCATTCAAATGCCACAGTTCTCTACTTAGGAGACATCAACTTCCAACACACTAAGGGATTGGGCTCCTCTCATTCTTATACAGGTGTTAAGGAGGCCAAAACATTCAGCATTCTCAACGATCTGGAACAGTTGATTACGAAATCTACGCCCATCCCATATTTTTCAAACCAATTTTTGAACACACATGATTTATGCTTCACCACTACTACTCATAAATACACTATTTTCTCTCATATTGGCAACTCTGACTACAACCCTGTAGAGCTCTTAATTAATAACTCTCTCTCCAGCAGCTCCACCATCTTCTGAACGTATTTTCTGACTGTAATCGGGGCCACATGGTGGGGGGGGGGGGGCATTGCGCCGTTTCTTTGCTAGCTACTCCCGGAGTGAATCCTGTTTAGATTCTGGGGACGCTTCGGCCTCTGCTGAAAAAGTGGTGGCCAAATTCGCTGTTGATAGGATGAGCATTTTCATTCCTGCTTCAACTAAGTCTTTTCCCTCAAAATCCGTGGTTCGGTGGCACCTGTTCTCGTGCTCTTCAGGGCAGAGACAGCACTTATTGGGCATGGAAAAATTCTCATTCTCCTATCTCTCGCTAATTTTCAATCAGCTCGGAATCGTTGTAGGGGTATTATTAGACAGGCTAATCGTTCATTCACTAAACGAAAATGAGCTGATCTCCTTGGTTCTCCTACTAATAAAAATTTCTGGCCTCTTGCTCAAAACATCTCTAACAACTTCTGTAAACCTGCCTTTCCTCCTCTTATTCGCTCTGATGGTCTGTTGTTAATATTCCTTCTGAAAAAGCTAACCTCTTCGCACTCCCTTGTCTTCATCTAATTCCACCCTAGACAATTCTGGCATTACTCCTCCTAGTCCTTCTCTTATCAGGTGTTCCATGCCTCTACCTATAATTTCAAATGATCGAGTATATGGGATCCTGAAATCTATGAACGTCAGGAAGCCAAGTGGCCCTGACGCATCCCACCTCGGGTTTTGAGGGAATATGCTACTAAGCTGGCTCCTGTCTGTGATCGTTCAACTCCCCTCTCTATGCCTAAAAACTAATAATTTTCCTGATTTCTGGAAGAGCGCATATGTTTAGCCGATCCCGAAAAAGGGTAGCCACTAATCCTTCTAACTATCGTTCTATAGCTCTCAATTATATTGTCTAAAATCTTTGAAACTCTCATTTCCTGGATCATCTGGAATCTCATTCCCTTCTTTCTGATAACCTGTAAGGCTTTTGAAGCTCGAGGTAAACTGGTGACTTACTATCCCATCTCACAGATTTATGGTCTTCTACCTTCAGGAACCATGGGAGACTTGTATGGTGGCGCTTGACAAAGCCAAAGTTTTTGAATGGGTATGGCATGCGTTACTTCTCTCTAAACTCCCTTCCTTGGGCTTCCTCCTCTTTTCTTACTCTTGTCTAGTTCTCTCTCAGATCGCTCCATATCGGCGCTTGTTGATGGAGCTACCTCTTCTTCCTTTCCTGTTAAATGTGGTGTTTCTCAGAATTCTGTTCTATCTCCAACTTTAATCTTACATTCATTAACGATCTTCTCAGTTGCACTTCTAACTCTGCTCATTCTTATACTGATGACTCAACTCGTCATTCTTCCACTCATTTCAAATCAATCTGCTCCCTCTTTTGAATCTAGACTTGCTTCTCGACTTCATTTTATCAATTCTATTCTTGCCGATCTGGATGGAATTTCCTAGTGGGATCGCACCTACCTTGTGAAATTAACTACTTAAAAACTCTAAAACATCTCTCTCTAAAACACCTCCCAACTTTCCTATCTCCCTGAACTCTAACGCCACACTTGTGAACATAAAACATTCTTGGTCTGGATATTAACAACAAATTGTCTTGGAAACCTCACATCACAACGGTTGCAAAGGAGGCCTCATAGTCATAGAAGCTGGGAGTTCAGTTCAGGTTGGGGAAATTTATTCCAAAAGGTCTTATTCGCCATTGTATGGAGTAGTACTGTTCTCACATTGGGAGGGGCTCCGGTTCCACCTATCTTTTGGATAGGGTTGAGTCTAAGGCTAAAAGACTGTCCCCTACTTTCTACTGAAACTTCATCAGGAAAGCCAATAAAGGAGTTATGAGATTTTCTAAGGATATAACAAATTTGTTTAAGAAATTAATATTTCAATAAGAAAATGTACACATTTAATAATATATAACGAACCTGCTGCTGCTGAGGAAGCACTATCTGTATTAGTGAACGTTCTAACAGACTCATATATATATGTTTGATCAGCACCTTCGTATGTCAAATATACAGCCATTTGAACTTCTGTATCTTTCATAGTTTCCTCTACTTCCCATATCAACTAAAGAAAAAAAAGGTTCGACATAAAAACAAATTAGTAAAGTTTAAACAGTCAAAGAGTTTACTATTTTATACCAATTTTACTGATCAAAAAAACTTTTGGAATAATAGGTTTACGACAACACAGTAAATAGAAAATGCTCATATATATGTATATATATATATATATATATATATATATATATTATATATTATATATATATATATATATATATATATATATATATATATATATATATATATATATATATATATATATATATATCATATATATATATATATATATTGCGTAGGCGTCCTTTATATATACTTTACTATAGTATAGATATATATAGTATATGATATATATTATATATATATTTATATTTATATATATAATATATATATATATATATATATATTAATATAATTATATATTGGTGCGTCTTCTCTTTTGCGGTTCATATTCTTTACACAACATCAATCCTCCAGGCAACTATATTTTACTAACCGTCACCATTTATGCACATATGCATATCACATGATGTAAAGTATATCAGCCCGCCTTCTAGATAACACTTACAGACATCCGCTACTACTCATATCCGCTGTGTGTGGGGGTGAAGAATTGCCGCACATGCGTATGTCCTGCGTGTGCGTAGTTAAGTCGACTAGGAACGGTGGTAGTGGGTTGGCTGCCGCAGCATACGCACCTAATCTGGCGTTGGCTAGGATGCTGATGCCTATGCCTCGGAGATGGTCAGTGAATCGGCCCGCTAAACGACGCTTCTAACTTGCGGCGAAAATTGTATGAATCGTTATGGGTACCCACTGGAATGTAAGAGGAATAATGTTGAGAAGAAGAGGGAGAGGTGTATGGATGTCATTTAGGAAGGGCAATTGATTTGCTCGCTGTGACTGAAACATAAGATGAAAGGAACATTGAAACTGAGTGGTGTGGTGTGAACTTTATGTGTGTGTGCTGCGTGTGGAAATAATAGAGAGGCGAGAGAAAGGATTGGCAATTTTGAATGAGTGAGCCTGTGGTAGCAGAGCTATGTGACTTTGTGTGTGTGAGTCCTAGAATCTAACATTGGTTAAATTTAAGTTTGAAAAGGATCAAGGTATGTGTGGTTGTGACGTATGGGCCATCTGAGGGAAGCGTTGAAGAGAGTACGATTTTTTTGGGATAACCTGAATGATGCTCTGGATTGGGTGAGTAGGAGGGTTCTAGATTGATAGTGTTGGGGATCTGATAGGTGATCAAAAAAGGATGGAATAACTGGTTTTCGGGTGGCGGGAGAAAATGAGAATGTAGGAATGGTGATATGATGTTCTGTGAAGAGAGGATGTGTGAGTAAATACTTTTCTTTAAACACAATGAGTATCCTAAGTATACTAGAAGTTGGTGTAGGTAAGAATGGTATCGAAGTGAAAAAGTATGATTGATTTGTGTTGGTGAAGAAGGAGATGTTTGAAGTATGTGTGGAATGTTAAATCAGTGAGGGGTTACAGATTGGGATATCGGATCATATATTGTTCTAAGTGTAGAAATTAAGGTTGTGGAGGCTTGGATGGAGAGGAAGGTGATACGAAAGGAAAGTTCAGGTAATAATTGACGAGTGAGAAGTTAAGTGACAAGAAATAAGGATTAAGTATAGGTAAGCAGCGCTCGCTAGTAAAATCGTTGAATGTGAATCGAGTTGATACTGAACAAATCTGGGAGGTACGAAATGAAGAAGCAATTGAGAACGTGGGCAAAGAAGTGTCGTGGATGTGCTA
The DNA here is from genome assembly GCA_015478945.1 of Trachelipus rathkii. Taxonomy (NCBI): domain Eukaryota; kingdom Metazoa; phylum Arthropoda; class Malacostraca; order Isopoda; family Trachelipodidae; genus Trachelipus; species Trachelipus rathkii. The sequence goes on from JABUQX010055088.1 coordinate 35,325, forward strand.
AAGGTACCGCGAAGTAGAATGTTACAGCGAAATGTGGAATGAAGAAGTGATGAAAGGGGTTAAAGAAAAAAAGAAAAGGCGTGGTTGAATGGACAAAAGCAATGATCAAAAGTTTCAAAGAAAGATGCTTGGAATTATATATACGAGATAAAAGATGATATACTATAAAAGAGAAAACCGAAGAGTTAATGAACAATATTTGAGAGAAGGATGAATGAGGACTATACAAAGGGATATAGGAAGGCTCTTCTGAAAGGAAAGGTCGCGGCAGAAGGTTAAGAAATGAGAATAAGGGGAATCTGCTTAGATAATGAATAGGGATGGTGTTTTGTAACTGATGAATGGATGTGAGGGAGTGTGGGAAAGAACACTTCGAAATCTGCACAAATATAAGCAGTAATGATGAGGTGTTAGTGAATGTGTGTGTTTTGATGGTGCAAGAAGGAAAATAGGTATTTTGGGGTTGAGGTTATTAGGTTAAGCGAGGGAGGTAATCGGGTGAGTGAGAAAAGTTGAGAATGGTAAATCTGGCAGGTATAGATGAAATTACTAGTAATAATGATCAAGAGCGGAGCGAGATGGTGATTGATTTGGATTTGGAGTTGTGTAATAAGCGTTTATGGAAGGTATAGTTGCCAAGGGATTGGAGGAGAGCGGTATAGTACCCCTTATATAAGGGTAAGGCGAGAAAGGGGAACTGTAGAAATTATAAGGGAATAAGTTTATTGCGTGTTGTAGGGAAGATATATGCAGGTATTTTTGGTCGAAAGAGTGCGTCGAGTGACTGAGGAACTGATTGGTGAAGAACAAAAGGTGGCGTTTAGGAGTGGTAGAGGCATGTGTGGATCAAATCTTTACCATTGAAACAAAGTGATTGAGAAAATGAGGGAGAAGGAAGAATAAATTATGATTAGGTTTTATGGATTACAACAGGCGTATGATAGAAGTTAATAGGGAAGGCTTATGGCAGTATTAGTGATATTTGTGTTGGTGGTAGGATTCTGATGGAATCCAAAAGTATGTATGACGATAAGTGAAGCGTGTGTAAAATTAATGGAGTCAATGGTGATTGGGTTTAGGATTAATTAGGCGGAGTGAGACGAGTTAATATTAATAGCAGAATTGGTTATTCAATTTGTAATATGATGGGGTTATGAAAGAATTCGAGGTGGGGATGGCACGAAATGGTGTTAAGAATGATGGAGAATGGAGCTGAGTGGAGGGTACCCCTACCTATTATATGCGGATGATTGGTTCTGTGTGGTGCGAATCCTGAAGAGAGTTTGAGAAGGATTGGTAGAGAGATTTGCGGGGTGTTTAAAAGGAGGGGTTTAAAGTTAAACGTAGATAAGAGTAAGTTATGAGTTGTGAGTGCGAGGAACAGTCCGCAGTGGTAGAAAGTTATGTTTAGATGGGAGCAGCTGGAGCAAGGTCTGAGTTAAATATTTAGGGTGATGTGGTGGATGAGAAGGGACGGATGATGCAGAGTGTACTAGGAAGGTTGTGAATGAAGGAGGATTGCTGGTGCAATTAAATCGTTGGTGTTGTAAAGGAGACTAAGTCTTGAGTGGCGCTAGGGTCTTACCTGAAGGGTATATGTTACTGTGTTATTTGTATGGTAGTTGAGACTATGGTCTGGAATAAGAAGTACGGATCTAAAGTTCAATGTGTTAGATGGACAATCTTAGGGGGCAGGCTAGGTGTGAGAAGAATTAATAAAATGAGGAATGAACTTATAGAGAGTTTGTGTGGTGTGAGAAGGGGTAAATGAGAGAATAAATGAAAGTATGTTGAGATGGTTTGGTCATGTGGAAAGGATGAATGATAGTCGTTGTCTAGAGCCGATGTATAGTGGAGTGTGTGGACCGACCGTCTGGGAGACGCGAAGAGAAAGTGATTGAGTCGTGAACGAATGTCTGAAGGAGAAATATGTGAGTTTGGCAGAGAAGACGAGATAAAGTGTGCATAACAGGAGTGAATAGGCGGGGATTGTGAGGGCGTAAGGTTGTGGGCCCACTGGGCGCAAGGAAAGAACCCTTACTGACGATGCTACCATAGTGAGGGGTGATGAAACTTAGTGAATGCCGCCATGCGCTGTCGCCATGAAGCTTAGGGTGGTATTTTCTGACTTGCGATGAGTTCTCGGCTAAATTAATGGTACTGAGGGGGCGGTAAGCTGGGCTTTCTTTCGACTTATGTCATGTTCTTCTACTGCTTTTCTTTCCGATTGCTCGTCACGCACCTTACTCCATTCGTGGGAAAATAAAGGAAGATAAAGAGAAGAAGAAGATATATATATATATCATTATATACTATATATATATGATATATACTATATATATTTATTTATATTTATATATATATATATATATATATATATATATATATATATATAGTAATATATATATAATATATAATTATATATATAGTATATATATATATATATATATATATATATTATATATATTAGTATATATTATATACTTATTATTATTATTATTATTATTATTTATTATTATTATTATTCTTCTTCGTCTTCCCAGGCAGATTGGGGTAAAGGTGCGTATGCATAACACCGGAACAGTTAAAAGTAGAAGAACATGGTGTAACTGGACAAGATGAGATCATTGTCGCAATCAGAAAAAAATCCACCCTGCAGGGCTTCAAATGAGAGCAGCAAACAGACCCTCACATGTGGTATCTCTCAAGTAAGGGTTGCATGCCCCTGATCAAGCTCCAGCAACGCAATACCCCTCGCCAGCAAAAACACGCGCCAATTCACTGCGCCGTTATGCACGCTTTCTTCTCGGCTTCCTGCAGAACTCCACCTTCCTGCTCTCAGGCATTCCTTAACATGCTCAATCCACTTTTTCTTCAACCTCTGTCAGTCAGTAGATTCCCAAGCCACTCACGGCAGCTAATAGCATCGTTTAAGGCAACTGACAATGCATCCATCCTTTCCATATGACATAGAACACCATGCTTCAGCCTTATTCACATGCATTTACGCACCCCTTTTCACAGCCACACAACTCCTAATACTTCCATTTCTCATTTATGCAATTCTTCTCACACCTAATACGCCCCTAAGATTGTCCATCTGAACACTTTGTACCTTAGATCTGTACATGCCTCTTATTCCAGACCATGTTTCATAGTATATACATCAACACAGGTAACAACATACTCTCATCAGAACCCTAGACACTCAAGACTTAGTCCCCTTCACATGCCAAAGATGTATATGCACAAGCCACTGCTGCCTACGCATTTCACAACTTTCTTAACTAGCATCCGTTCCCGCTTTTTATCGGCAACCCATATATCCTAAATATTTAAACTTCAGAATACTTGATCAATGTTGATTAAGCCATCTATAGCATGACCTAAATATCTACTGTGGACTCTGCCTCACTGCACTCCCATAAACGGTTACTCTTACCTACATTTACTATCAAGCCCTCCTTTTACACACCCTGCCATTTGACTCCATTTATTCTGACACACACTTCACTATCGTTAAACATACTTTTGATTCCATTCAGAAGCCAACCACCAACACCGTATATCACTAACACCTACCACAGAGCTTCGCCTGTTAATGCCTGTCAAACCACCTGTTGCAAAACCCTAAATATCTAAACCTAAATACAATTTATTCTTCTTCTCTCATTTGTTTCAATGTAAAAATTTGAACCACACATCCTCTACCACTTCTAAATGCACCTTGTTCTTCACCAATCAGCCCTTCAGTCACTCAATCTACTCTTTCAACGAAAATACCAGCATATATCTTCCCTAAAACATTCAATAAACTAATTCCCATATAGTTCCTATATATATATTTTTGGTCTAATTTGGTAAAATTAAATAAATTTTCTTTTTTTTTTTTACAGAAAGAAATTAAAAATTTTATTGAAATATGTGATTCATTTACATATATATTTCTTTAAAAAATGTCCTTATAATCCTAAACTTAGTAATTATAACAAAAAATGTTGTGACCTATTACATAGACACAAAAATACAATAATAACAAAGAGCCTTAGAAATATTTCCAAGAGTGCTGCAACCAAAGTGAGGGTTCATCGAAGTCTCGTGAAACCCTAGGGTGGATTTTTCTGACTTGTGATGAGTTCTCACTTAAGGGTATGCGGGGGAAGGTAAGAGGTTCTTTCTTTTCAACTTGCTTCATGTTCTACTACTTTTCTGTTTTTAGTGTAGCTGTGCACTTCACCCCCAATCTGGGGAAAGGAATCAATAATAATAATAATAATAATAATAATAATAATAATAATAATAATAATAATAATAATAATAATAATAATAAATCATAAAAATAATAATAATAATAATAATAATAATAATAATAATAATAATAATAATAATAATAATAATAATAAATACAAAATAATATAATATTATATATATTATATATATATATAGACTATATCTAATATATATAATATAATTATTATATCCATATAGTATATATATATATATATATATTATATATATATAGTATAATATATATATATAATATATATATAACTATATATAGTATTATATATATATATATATATATATATATATAGTAACTACTGTACCCGTTTTTGTTCTAAACTTAAGCTATGTATTGGGTTTGGCAGATATATTAGCAACGCAGCTGCACCTTGACTGGCTAACTGATGATAAAGAGAAGGTGCTAAATCTTTTATTCTAACAAGCACACAACGTCGAGCATATGATCCAGAATCAAAGGTTCGAGCTTCAACATTTACAAGACTGCTTTGACTTCCTGAAAATAATAAAAATAAATTAAATAATAATAATATAATAATACATTTTAAAGTACAAATAAAAAAATAACGTATTTTAACCAACTCTGTGTATAATTCCATTGATATGGTAAAGAATTTAGAGTGTTTAGATATTGAAAAGGTAATTAATATAAAATAATAGAATTTAACTTTCACAACAGAATTAAAGCGCATGTGATGTTCCTAAAGAACCATTAGCAAAACCAATCATAATGCCTCTTTTGTTGCTTTAAGTTTTATGATTGACAAACAAGTACTTTTGAGTTTATTTATAACACCAAATAACAATAGTCTATATGTACTATATAAATGTATTTATTATTATTATTTTTATAAGAGATAGCCAATACTTTTTATTTCATTGAATATCTAAAAATGTCATTCCAGAAAGTACACAGGGATAAAGTATCAGAATTCAGCTATTTAAGAATTTTTTTGTGAATATATTTTCATTAGTTGTAACGATGTGAAGGATGTGCATCTTTGCCCCATTTTCTTCTCTGTTTACTCCTCTCTATACATTTCAAATAATAATTACCAGACCATTGCAATAAACTGAAATTGTTGATAGTTTTTCCTATTCCACAGATTTCTGATGATACAGAGTTTATATTTAAGAGAATAATTGTCCTAAATTTCTTTATTATTTATTTCAAAATCTCTCAAATAATTTTAGCAATTATCTAAGATTACGCAAATTGGAACATATAATTCTTCAAAGACAAATTTCTTGAATATAATCAACTTTGGAGAAAATAATGAAGCAGCTCATAACAATTGAAGAAACCTAAATAAATTTTGATATCCAAAATTAACCAGACAGCAGTGAGATAGACAAGACAAACATTCTTCTTATAAACAGTGGCCAATAGAGAAAATATTTGATAGAATAATGCGATGTGGACTTTGAGAAAAGAAAGAAAATCATAGTAACCTTGTCCATAAAAACACGAGATAAATTTCTAATACAGATTTAAATAAAATAAATATATTCCAACATATCACACAATTCATGTAGTTTTGGCGAAGCAGATTAGCGGGGTATGAACTTGCGACAAAATTTGCAAATGGGAGGGGGATTCCTTAACATATAGTGACTGTGAGTGATATTAGTGTGGCCAATAAGGAGGCGTGCAAGTATCACAACTCGTGTAAGGACGTTTCGTCGGTGGGAGGAAAGACCACTCCCCGAATGTTCGGCTTTATATTTTCTAAGTTTCACTCCTTCTGACATTCGTCCACAGCGCTCTTGGCCAATAAAGATCGGAAAAAAAGCCTGTTGGATAGAGCCAGGACAATAGGTAATCGGTTGATGGGACGGTAGCCTTGTCGAATGGCATCGCAGGAGGTACCTGGAACAGCTCCGAAATGAGGAGGTGTCCATGTTGGCCTCTCTGTCAGAGATTTCATTGCCAATTACCCCTACATGAGAAGGGGTCCAACATAAAATAATTCTTCAATGAGAAATTTCTTGAATATAATCAACTTTGGAGAAGAAAATAATGAAGCAGCTCATAACAATTGAAGAAACCTAAATAAATTTTGATATCCAAAATTAACCAGACTGCAGGCTGAGATAGACAAGACAAACGTTCTTCTGAGAAAAATTAGATTACCACACTAAATCCTTCACCAACATATCTTTCAAATCGTTGTAAGCCACCCACATAAAACACAAATAACCCAAGCAATTTTTAATTAAGATTTAAATAAAATAAATATATTCCAACATATCACACAATTCATGTTATTTTACAAGTTTTGGAAGCAGAATTTAAAATGAACCATATTTCTTCTGCATTCATAATTAAGATTCAAATTATCTTAATCTCAGACATTAGCACCCAGTGTGTGCGAGTTAATTTCCCACTTTTCATAATTTAAATTGGAACAGAAAAATCTCACTTTTGAAACCCCACTCATCAACGTGAAAAAAATAGTTCTTAAAAATAGAATGTCAACAGATGACATGACACTCAGATAGGAAATTATTCAACTTCATAAGTGTGTTAAAACCTACAGTTTTGTTTTATATCATTCATAAATTTGTGTAATTTGAATATTGATAATTTTCAACATAATGACATGTATAGAAATTTGTAATTAAAAGGGTACTGGATAAATTATAAGTAATGGGTAAGTTCAATAAGATACAAATATACGGTATGCTATTATAGACTATTATTTATCTTGGAGTTAAGACATTTTTATAGCCAATATTACCTAAAGGTTTATATTACTAATTAGGGTTGGGATTAAAAAAAAACCGTTCGTTTTTTTTTAAAAAAAAACACGTTTTTTTTTAAAAAAAGACCAAAGGCCAAAATTTTTGGTTTTTTTTTGTTTTTTTTTAAATTACTTATTTTTCATATATATCAAGTCTTTTTAGGGTATTTAGCATTAAAATACAGTAAATACAATATGTTAAAAGAGGTATACAATATATAAAAGTAGATGTTTAGTATCTTAATAAAGCTTTATCCGTGTTCTTAGGGGCATATATTATTAACATTTCACATGATCTGATTATAAATTATTATTTTATATACAGTAATATAATATATATATATATTTATATATTATATATAAATATATATAGTATATTATATATACTATATAATATATACTATTATATATATATGTATTATATATAATATATATATATACTATATATACTATAATATATATATATATACTGATTGCTTCATCTAACCTTTTCTCCCCCAAGACTGGTGGTTAGGTGCGTAACAAGCATCAGAAAAGTAAAAGCAGTAGAAAGAAATGACAAATAGTCGAAAGAAAGCTCCAGCCTTACCCCCTTCTGTTCCATTATTAGTAGAGAACTTGTGCAGTGCAGAAAAATCCACGCTAAATAGCTCAGCGGACTTGCAGAGCGGACCGTCACTAAATGGTAAATTGTCAGTGTGGGGTATCTATACCCTTGACCGGCAGGTGAAGCCACAACCAATACCCCCATCACAAAACCATCCGCCATTCTCTCTACTTATGCACCTATTATTCTCGCCTCTGCCAAACTCGAATGCATTGCTCTCCTTCAGACATTAGTTACTGACTCAATTCACTTTTCTTCGATCTCACAGCGCGTCGGTTCAAGCACCTTGCCACTATACATCTTGCTTATAAGACGCGCCAATCATTCCATCTTTCCACAGACCAATTACCATCTCAACAATACTTTCGATTATTCTCCTACGTTTACAGCCCTTTCTTCAACACAACACACACTGCCATAGATATGTTCATTAGCTACAATCATTTCTATCATTCTTCTCAACCTAGGGCATCGCCCCTAAGATTGCCATGCTGAGCACAATTGAACTTTAGATCTATACTTCTTATTCCAGACCATAGTCTTAATACTATATCCAATAACACAGGTAACAAGCATACCCTCATGTAAGACCACTAAGCGCAGCTAAAGACTTAGTCCATTACATTCCACAACGATTTAATTGCAGCCAGCCACCTTCCTGCGCATTCCGAACTTTCCCTAACTAAACTCTGCATCTATCCGTTCCCATTGCTCATACAACATAATACGGCCTATAATATTTAATTCAAGACAAACTTGTTCGCAGCTGCTCACATCTAACATCACTTACACCTGAGGACTGTCTCACTCACTAACCTATAAGCCAACTCTTATCTACTTTTATTTCAACCCCCTCCTTTTACACACCACTCCAAATCTCTCTACCATACCTCTCAAACTCTCTCAGATTCGCCACACAAAACGCAATCAACCCCATTATAATGGGTAGGGCAACCCTCCACTCATCTCCATCAATTGCTAACACCATTTCGCTGTCCGCCCCACATGTCAATTCTTCATACTCCATCCATTACAGAAATTGAATAACGCAGGAGACCATTAACACAAACGCTCTGCCTCACTCCGCATATTAATACTAAACCACTCACTTTTGACACACATTTATTCTTATACACACATACTCCTCACTCTTTAACAAGCCATTTGATCCATTCAGAAGCTCGTTTTTCATTTTCTATTCAACTAACACCCGTGCCATAGAGCCTTCCCTATTAACCCTATCTAACGCCTGTTTCAATCCATAAAACCTAAATAACATTTATTCTATACCTCTCTCTCATTTTCTCTATCAATTTCTTTCAATGTAAAGATTTGATCGATACACATCCCTAACTGCGCTCCTACACGCAGCCTTGTTCTTCACGGCACATGCAGTCCTTTACAGGTCACTCAGGAGCGGCACTCTTTCAACGCTAAAAGCACCAGCTAATACTCTTCCGCTACAACACTCAAATAAACTAAAATACCCTATAATTTCTACGATCTCCCTTTCCCTTACCCTTATATAAAAGGTAGGCTATTACTGCTCTCACTCGCAATCCCTTCGAAACCATAACCGCCTCTCATAAACGCTTATTACAGCAACTTCCAAATCCAATCAATCAACATCTCGCATCCGTTCTTGATCTATTTCAACCAAGTAATTCATCTATCCTGCATATTTAATCATCTTCACTTTGCTCAGCGCTGCTACCCTTTTTCTTCCTCTTTACTAATAACCTCATCCCCCCCAAAATACCTATCCTTCTTGTAGAATCAACGATGACCCTATAACACCATTCGTAAAAGACGCTAAAATACTTGCCAATATTAATACAATTTTCAGGAGAGAACATTCAGCACTCCTCACATCCATTTCCATCAGTTACAAAAACACCATCCCTCTTCATTATTCTAATCAGGTTTCCCTTATTCTAATTTAATTTTCGGCGCTTACCTTCCAGAAGAGCTTCGCTATTCGCCTTGTATGTCCGCCTATTCATTCCTACCTTCCAAACTATTCCATTACCTGCTTACTTTTCTTCTAAGTATGCATCTTTGCATTCTTTTTTCCTCCTTATACTATTCCAAGCATCCTTCTTTGAAACTTCATCATTTGCTTTTAGTAGCATTCAACCACGCTTCTTTTTCTTTTAACCGCTTGGCATCCCTCCTTCATTCACCAACTCACATGTTATCATTCTTAACTGCTAACTTTAGCAGCATTTCCCACTACTTCCTTTTGCAAGACTGCTAACAATTGCTTCATTCATTTGCTTCCAAGATTTATTCAGTTTCAACTTGATTCACATTCAACTGATTTACTTTGCGAGCTGTTCATACACTAACTTATTGCCTTATTAGCCTTGTTTCACTAAAGCTTGCTCCACTCTTAATTTTAACCCACTCCTTCGTATCACGCTCGGCTCTAAAATCTTAATCCCACTACTAACTTAATTTTACTAAAGCAACATAATGATCGATAAATCCCATTCTAAACGCCCTAAAGCTGTTTAACATCCAATACATACTTCAACATATCCTTCTTCATCAACACAAAATCAATCATATTTTTCACTTGATACCATCTCTGCTACAGCCACTCTGAGTATACTTATGGATAGCTGCTCGTGTTTAAAGAAAGTATTACTTACACACACTACCCTCTCCGCTCACAGAAATCAATCACCTTCCTACCAATTCTCATTTTTCTCGCTGACACCGACATCCAAAACCACGCCACACCGTTATACATCCTTTTTTGATCATATATATAGTATAATATAAAATATATATACTATATAATATATATATATATATATATATAAGGGTATATATTAATATTATATATAATTATTATATATATATATATATAATTATACTTATATACTATATAATATACACTGTATATATTAAAAATCCGTATAATAGTCAATATTTAGGCCTAGAAGGGTATTGGTACTACTGTATAAATTAAAACATCAATTTATACATAAAAGAGTAATTTAAAAAAAAAACAAAAAAAAAACATTTTGTTTTAAAAAAAACGTGTTTTTTTTTCAAAAAAAAACCAAATAAAAAAAACCGTTTTTTTCACAACCCTATTACTAATACTTAATATTTTGTGTGTATATATTATTTCTAGTTAGATATTACCGCTGAATGGTTTTTACATTCATTATCAAGCTTATTAGTTTTGTGGCATATATATTATTTTATAATTTTCTATAAGCACATCTGAAATAGCATTTAAAGACTTTTAATAACCATTATTATTAGCATGGTTAGTCATTAATGTTTGAAATTCTATGTTCTGTTTATTCTCTGGGTCTTTATTACTACTACCCACAAGTATATAATGACATTGAAAACTTTATTTATATTTCAAGAAGAGTAAAGAGAGAGCATTGACTAAAATAAGGTGATAATATTTTGTTCATTTTCGTAATTTATTTCTTAGTAGAAAAATTAATCTATAGATATTTGACTCTACTCTACAGTGTCACTGCACAACAATGGTATTTTTTCAGATTATTTACAATGTTCCCTGAGAAGATTTTTAAACATTGGTTGTGATATTTAACTGATAAGTGGTATAGGCCTATTAGTAAAGAGAAAATGTTAAAACATTAATGACAAAAGGTATTTTTAATAATTCTGGTCTGGTGACTGGTACTGTAAACATTTTTAAATTACTAATACCAAGAAGAAGCAGAAACGCTGTGAGGAGATAACTTTTTGTCTTTGCAATGTTCAAGGTATTTTCGGGGATAGTAATGAGGATGAACTAATCATTTATCTACCATTCATTCTCTCCAATATCTAACCATTTATGAATATAAGAAAACATTAATAATTGAACCTTTAAAGGTAAGTTATATTTAAAAACAGAACTTTCATAAAATTTTCATCATGAGTTTGTCATGAGGAGTTGCCACATCATAATAAGTGAACTTTCTATGAGCATTTAAATTTTAGTGCTACATAAAATAGTAAAATATGATTGATTGTGCATTCTTAATTATAGAATTAGTCTGTTTTATTAAAATATTAAAAAATTTCACATTAATAATTTAAAGCAATCATGCCTAGTACAGTTCCATGTTATATGCTTAATAAAGGGGAAATTTCTGTCATTAGGCCTTACAGCCAGTTGTTTTATTTCAGTTTTTGAAGAGAAAGTAAGTCTGAGAGATGTTAAAAAAAATTCTATTTTTAAGTAAAATTTAATTTCAATTGGCAAAAATATGCTGAGAACCTAAAATTTGCATTTATACAGCATAATAAGGCTTCACAGTCTTTCCATATTTATCTGGGTAATAGTAGTGCAGAGGGTTGTGGAGTCAGAGTCGGGAGTCTGTAATTTTGAAGAGAGTGGAGTCGGAGTCAGTAAATTTGAAAAGGGTGGAGTCAGAGTCAGTAATTTTCAAGAGGTCGGAGTCAGTAACTTTCAAGATAGTAGACTTGGATTCAGAAAATTTTGAACTGACAAAGTTGTGAATTGTGACTCTGTGAGTGAATTTATATGATATATTCCATATTAGTGTTTCCATAACTAAAATTTTTGAAAATATACTGAAATAGTAACATATTTGAAGCTTTTTTGTAAGCTATTGCAAGGAGTTAGTTACCTTTAAAAAGTGAGTATTTTGGGTAGTTTGGTTTCTTATATCATTGAGAGGATAACTTCAGTCAGTATTTTGAAGCAAATTTAAATTCAGATTATTTACTTGAATTTAAATATTGATTTTATAATGAATCTATTTCATTCGTTTCTTGTTTGTATATGCTTTCTAAAAGTTAAAAATTTAGTTCTAGTTTAATAGAATATATTGAAGCACAACCGTTTTGAAGTTTTTTTTTAAGCTATTGTGAGGAGTTAAGTTACCTTTAAACAGTGAGTATATACTTTATATAGTCATATATATATATATATATATTTATATATATATAATATATAATATATATATAATATATAGGTTGAAGTCTGTTACTTAAAAAAGGCCCATCAATTTTTTATGCTCACATAATAGAGCCCAACCTCTGTATCTCCGTAAAATATATGATTGTGTAGAAGACGAAAAAAATTGGTGGACGCTATTAACTCCATTGAAGGTATTAGCATGTATTAAGGTGTATAATGGTTATAAAATTCGAATTTTTTTAAATTTAGGAATTTTTTTAAAACTTTCAAAAAATTTTGCCTACTTTTTGAAAATCGTGAAAAACCATTTTGGTACATTTCCAGTCAATACTGCATTAAGAACTCTAGAAATTTATATTATTATTGAGTATTAAATTATGTTAGTCCCATGCATAAGGTAATTCCACACCAAATTTCAAAGAATTTTTGGTAGGGACAGGGGAGCCAATCAACACACAGTACCATCGAAAAAGACTATCAAAAAGGGCCCATGTGTATGTGTATACAATAAAAGGCCCACTTTTTTTGGAAAGAAAATTGACCTGTGTAATGGGTTATAAATAAATAACAACTATCTATATTGTTTATAATTTTTGTTTTATTTCGAAGTATTTTGGGCTAAAAAAAATAGTTTTGTTTATGTAAAAAGGGCCCACTTTTCATAAATGGCTTATTGTACAAAAGTTCCCTTGACTTTTATTTTTAACTCTCTTTGTTTGATAAATTCGTATTATATATTTATATTTTAGATTGATTTATGAGTAGTTTTGTTCCTATCTTTTGGTGGGGACTGGATTTTTTGTTTATTTTTAATATGTAAATTTTACTCTTTTTTTTTTTTTTTTTTTAATTTATTTTTTTTTATTTTAAAAAAAAAAAAAATAAAATAAATATAATTTTTTATAATTAATATAAGAATATTAAAATAAAAAAAAATTTTTCTTCATAATTTATGCTCACATTTAAATTTCCTTAATGGAAGCATAAATAAATACTTAAATATACCTAATTTAATTTAACTCAACCCAAGAGTTATGAGGGTTTTGTATCTTCATATTTGGGAAAGTGAGATTTGAAAATTAGATCGAGGAAATTTTTACCTTTTTTTTTATTTTGTTATTTTTTTTAATTTTAATTTAAAAAAAAAAAAAGTTTCGCCTATTTTAGTTAAGCAAAAACTTAAGGTAAAAATATTAATACTAAAAATACCAAAAAATTAAACTCTGAAAGAGTTAAAAAGGGGGGGGAACATACTTGCCATACACATAGATATTATTTGCAAAAAAAATGGGAACTTTTTTTTTTTTTTTTCACGCTTCGAACTCAATATAGATTTACAATCTTCTGATAGCAAAACAGAAAAAAAAAAGATGTTGAAATTATAATATATATAAGATAGGATAACATAACAAAATAGTAAACTGCTCAATCCTAAAAACTAAAAAGTTATTTTAAAGCTCATATATGTTAAAATAGTTTAGTAGTTATTGAACAAAAACGTTAAAAAGTGAAGGGCCTTTTTTATATTAACAGCACTATATATTGTTATTATTTAATATAGTAGTATATAATATAATATATATCTATTAGATAATGTGTATATAGATATCTAGGTACACCACCGGTATATTAATACACGAGAACCAAATTAGGGATGTAGCGGAACCAGAATTTTTTGGTTCCGGCCAGAACCGGAACTTTCCAGAACCTGGAAAAAGTTCCGGTCGGAACGGAACTTATCGATTCCTTCTGCTAACCTTACATATTCTACTGAAAACTTGTCAGATTAACAAGTTGAGTCTCCTCTAAAAGTATCTGGCATGTTGTCATATCCATATTGTGTGCTGCACTTAACTTAGTTCTGTAAGCCACCAAATATTGGATAAAGCGGATCAATAAATTATAAAATTTAGCAAAATAGGAATATATATACTATATAAATTCTACTATAAAATATAGAAAATTTAACGATCTAGATAATAATTATATTTGCTAAGCAAAACAAAAGGTAGCAAATATTTTAGACTTGTAGTTTTTGTTCAAGCTCGATAAAATTTGTCGAATCGAGTGTCTATACTGTTTATCGGGTTGCATTTTTCGTCACTCTCCAAGCCTTATGCTTGATAAGATAATTGTCTTATTCCAGTTTTAGCATAATACCGTTCCCATTCCTAGACGAAAGTGATTTTTCGAGAGAGATTCACTTTGTTACAAACAACGAAATTAGCTCTTGTGATTTTGGACATAAATAGAATAAAAGAATGTAACTCTCCATTATTAGAGAAATAAGCAATGATCAACTATTGTGATGGAGTTATCCATTTGGAAAAACATAGAATTTAAAAGCTTAATTTTATTGAAATTTTTATTCATCAATTTCAAATGGACCCTAAAACGAAAAAAAGCCATCTTGCTATGGTCAGTGATGATCCATCAGGGCTTTTCTAAATTCGACAACGTGGGAAGTATAACCTTACAGAATTTAAAGGAATTTCCTTACGTGTTAGTGAAGCATTTTTCAACAATTTTGAGAGCTAAACCAAGTTATCACAAAAATCGAAAGGCAGAATGTATGATGCATTTCTTACGTTTTCCGTAAGCAAAATGCAAAAATGAAAACAGCTTTAAATAACATATTTCAGAGGCAAATATATAAAAAACCTTCTCTCCATTTTGAGGCAATTGATGATAAATTACTAAGGTTAGTCCTACTGTGTAAAACGGCTTTAAGTAGGCTTAGGGAGTATGGTTTGGTGTATATATATATATTTCTTTACATAATGATAAAGATAGTGATAAAGATAATTATTGGTATTACATAAATATAGTATAATAATTATTATTAATTACTTGTTATATTTTTATATATAATATTAGATTTTTTTTTATTTATTTTTTTTATTTATATTATTTTTTGTGTGTTTATATATTTTCTCATATAATTTGTAAATATAATTTACTCATATATTTTTTTATAAATATATATTCATCATGTGCTCCGCCTGTTGTCTATATTATAAATTTATTAATTTTTTTTTGTTTTTGAAATAATAAATAATATATTTTATTTTTTTGTCTGTGTGGTACTTCGAATGTAAATATTAAAGTTCAATAAATATTCCTCTTATAATAATAGTGTTTGTATATATATATATACCTTATATTTGTTAAATATAAATATACTGATAATATTTTGAATAATTCATACATGGAATACCTTTTAATATAAATTAATATATGAATTTTAATGATTAACGAAATCTCTCTCTCTTCTCTTTATATGTTGTGGTTATATAAAAATTGTTTAATAATGTGTTTGTGCCACTAATTTTTTTTAATAAATATTTCATTGGTATAATACCTTTTATTAATATTTATTTTAAGTTTTTTGTTGTTTTTGAGCTCTCTTTTTTTTTGTGTTTTGTTGTTTTGTTTTTTTGTGTTTGTATTTTTTTTTTTTTAATAAGTGCGATTATTATTAGGGGAGTTTGTAAGCTTCTTAGAGCGAAAATTGGATTGAAAGAGTTTGTTATTGGTCTTATGCTTTACTATAATTATTTCTTCATCGTGCTACACAATCCCATAAACACATAGAGACTTTAAATCATATCCTTTGCAATATACGAAGGGCCTGAAAATTGAGATCGTGTGAACTTAATCATCTGTTATCGTAATTTACATTATTCTGTGTAAATAGGTTCATACATTTAGATGTAATTGTTATATAAATCAACTTGTAGAATGCTGAACACTTTTTTTTCCTAAAGAGAGCGATCAATATAGGTTATTTTTATTTTTATTTATTCTTTATGTATACTTCACTTATAATCTTTAGGAATATATAATTAGTGATATTATCATATGCTTGTGATTTTTTTATATAAAATAAATATCTGATTTTATTCTATGCTTAGAATAATATTAGGATAAAATATATATATACCTAATATATATTTTGATATTTATATATTTGTAATATTCAAAGCTCAGATGTAGTTAATCTCAAATATTATCATACATATACTATATATATATATTATATAATATTATATATAATAATATATTATATATATATAATAATTATATATATATTATCATATATATATATATATAATAAATTTAATATATATATAATATAAGCAACTTTCATGACAGAAAATTGCTTTAGAGAAGATGAAGAGTTACAAAATGCTAAAAAAGATTTTAATTGTATAATAACAGTATTAAAGAAATAATAAAATGTAGACTCAATGAGTAAAGGAAATTTTCACTATAATTTTAATAATCTTACTTAAGATTAATATTAATTTCCACTTTCTGTAAACTTATTTCCAATTTACGATTGACAAGTAGGGATCAGATTGAATATTTAAAAAATTAATTTTGATAATGTTTGTTTTTATAACAATATCTATATTTAAAATGATTGATACACTAATGAGTCAGATGTATATCTCGTAATTTTATGCCTATTTCACTCATTGTCTCTATTGCTAATATATTACTCACTTGGTTCGGTTGTCTTGGTTTTGTCATAAGATGTATTTTTCTTTTTTGATGAGTCATTAATCGTACGAGATGAAAATTTTTTACTATCTCGATAAATAGAGTTTTGATATTGACACAGAGTTATTTGATGCACTCTTACTGTGGTTCTTATTTCATAAAATATATTTTCTTCAGTATTTAGGACACTTTTTCTCCTTCTCTTTCTGACCTATTTTATTCTTTGACAGTTTACGTGATGAAATATTAATAAGTTTGCAGCCCAACTTACCGTAAGTTGCACCATGAAGGTCATATTGTTGAAGTCTAAAAACGTCAAATTCAACCGAACCTAATAGAAAACGTGTGACTATTATTTAGTGTGGAGTGAATTAAATTAACAATATCTCGGAAATAATGTGCAATTGATAATTATAAGTAATAAGTAGAAAATTTCCTCGAAATATATCAAAGAGATTTTCGTGAGACCACATTTTCTTGAGACTATATATTTAGTATATTATATAAAAATCGTAGAAATTTACTTTAAACCTCTTCACATTAATGGACATAAAAAATATCAAAGCAAGAGATGAGAGACAAATAGCTTAGGGCTTACTATTTACAGTAGATAAATTTAAGCATTAAGAGGCTTGAACACATATTTTTATAGATATTTAAATGTGATACAATCAAATTATACAGTATGTATAAAATGGTTATAATATATATATAATAATAACTTATGTGTTGAAAAATAACAAAACTATAAGTATTATAATTATTAATTATATAGTTATTACAGTGTTAGCCTTGGCTCTATAGTTTATTTATAATAAAACCTTCTAAGCCTTCGGCTTACTTCAAACCGTAAAATTGGCTCCCAGTGATAAAATCACCGATTCACCGGTAAAAGTGATAAGGATCTTCGCTGACTAATAACCTCAGCGAGACTGTTTTTTTTTTCTCCGTATTAATAATGAACGCCTTTGGAATAAACCTCGAATTCCTTAGGTCTTAGTGTTGATTTTGTGTCTCAGCTGTCTTCGTTTTAGTTTTTTATGACTATTATTTGTTTCTTTATATTAAATGTCATATTCGGTGTTAATTAATAAGATAGAATTTATCGCTACTTATCATAATGGGTAAAAAAAGCTATTGATAGAAAACATAGTAAGTGGAGTATTGGCTATGTTTTTATTTTTTATATTTTATTGATTTATAATTATTATAAGCAATTTTAACAGGGAATTTTAGAATGCATATTATTACATCCGTTTAGGACATATAATAATATAATAGTTTATAAACAACTTAAAATTATAAATTATACTTTCACGATAATAGGTCGGTCTCTTCTATGTCTCAGTATTCATCCTGGGTACCTATCTTATTACTCAGAGTATTTATTTTGTTACCCATGGTATCTATCTTATTATTATTTATATTAAAAGAATAATTATATTAATATTATTTTGTCTAAAGTTGTGTAATATATTACTATATTTTACATCATAAATTTATTATACTCACTCACCATAAAATAAATCACTATAATTGGATCTTATATCCTATATACATAACTGGTGTGAGAATCACTAACTTCAAATTCAATAATACGGTCACTTAAAATATAGTATTGTTACTATGTGTTGTGAAAATATCAAAATTATTAATTTAAATAATATATATATAATAAAATGTATTAAGACTTGTTTCATTTTTCTCTTATATTTTATAACTACCTTTCTCTCAACTCACATTATATTTCTCAATCTTAAACTTTACTATTTATACTTTATTATACTCACAATTACTCCTATATAATTCTAATATATGTATATTGATTTAATACGAATATAAATAAATAAGTTTACGTAGTATTAAATTATATATATATAAAGGCCAAAAAGCGTGAATTATTCATTATAACTAATTAGATACTTCTCAGGACCAAAAAATAGTCTTATTGTAAATATACATCAAAGCTAAATCTCCACATAAGGTAAAGGCTCATTATGCAGTTTTACACTAAATGAGTTAGTTATTATTATATATATAAATATATATTATATAAATTCTTTTAGTTTATATATTATATAATATCATTTAAAGACTTTTTGTTCTTTCCAATTGTGTAATATCTATATATGTCTATGTATCAATTGTAAATCTATCTACGGTTATTTCTCGTTCAATCGTAGGCTTCTATCTAATACCAAATTGCAGAATTAGATTACTAGCCACTCACTCCGTAAGTGACTTATAGCATGATTTAATAGATATTTTGTTGACAGTGTATAATAAATATCTATATAAATTATATAATGTATACTATAATCATTATTATTATTACTCATCTTAATATTTATTATTTTAGTTTTATTTATATATTTTAGATATAGTTATTTAATTATATTATAGTTATTATCAGTATTATTTATATTATTAAATTTAGGATTAATAAAAACTATAATTATGTCTATAATATATTACAATATAGATAATCTGTATTTTTATATTTTAATATTTAGTTTTAGTAGGAATTATATATTATATTTTATTATGTGGTCTACATTGCTGGTAAGTTATCACATTAATTATCTACTAAATTTTACTACTAAAAATCTATAACAATGTGAATTAGCTTGCGTACTCAATTTTAGTGTGAGATACTATCACTATTATACTAATTTCATATTCAATACTAACTGAGTGGATATCAATTATAATAATTATGTACAGCACCAACACATATTCGATCTCTTTTAAAAAATCAAAAATGTTATATAAAAGGGTATTTAGAGTAAATATTATTTATATCATTTCATTTATTTATTTATTGCTCACAAATTATCATATAATATTTTTCACTTATCAACCTTAATAATATCTATATTACTCTTTTACACTTCTCATCTACCTATTACAATATATATTTACCTAACTAAAATAAAGATATTTTATATATAGTGTAATAGATTTACTTATATATAAAAACCATCAGGCAAAGATTATCTTTATGGTGACTTTTCTAGATCTTATTAACGCAATATAAAGAGCTAAAATAATAAATTACTTTTTTGACTTACCATTCTCAAAAATATTGTAAGTTATAATTAATAGGCTATAATAGATGTAATTATAACAATTGTACTTAATAATCATATTATTAATATTTTTCAAAACGTTATGTTTTTGTGAGCAACGATTTTGTTCCCGTTAATTTAATCTGATTTAGAATCTTAAGAATTTTCGTCTCAATTGGCGAGCTTTAGTTCAAAACTATTTGACTCTCTTAACGTTAACGATAATTTGTTTGCGAGCTAGTGTTCTCTTGATAACTCGTGTCCCTTCACAATCTTGCTCCAATCTTCACAATTCAAACTATCTCCGAAAGCTTCATAGCTCTTTCTTCCTCGTAATAATTTGTTGTATGTTGGATCTATATATATATTCATAATCCATTTTAAAAATTATAAGTTTATATATTATTTTAAATATTAAGAATAAATATATTTAATGATAAGACAGTTAAATGACACACACTATTAATGCCAAAGTCAGACTAGTCACTAATATTGGTTGAGTACCGCATTTTTTAGATTAGTCTTTAATGTAATTTATATTATCACTATTATCTTTAACTCTCTTGTTATAGTAAGATGATTTAAGGTTAATAGACAATGCATCATTTGCCATTAACCTAAATATAATATTAGTGATTTCCCAAATAATAAAAGATATCTAATAGTGACTCTCATAATTATACCTAAATAATATATCAAAATATAGCCTATGTGATATCTGTTTTTCAAGTTTCAATAATATATGTTAATTTTATTTGTTGAGTTGCTTCCCCCTTCTTCTATAACCCTTTTTACATTAATTATAATTTAAAATCAAATAATTTGTCCTGGTGGTAGGCCATTTAAAACTCTAATTTTATTATTCACCCAGTGAGTATTTTGCTAATTTTTCAAAAGTATTTAATATGTAGTATATATATACCATTATATGACCTAGATACACTTTTCAACTTCAATAATTTATGTTTAGTTATTCTTTTTGGTACCTATATAATAGAATCACCTTTATCTAAAAATATTCTCAAAATCAAGAAATCAACAAGGATATTTTGTTCGGTATATATTAAAAAATTATGTTTCTTAATTTATCTTAAGGTTTAATTACATTTATTATCCTCTATGGTGATACATTCTAAATATATATAGTATAGCCAAATTTATCAGTCACAAAATGTACTTGAACTATATCAGAGATACAAGTACCCTTATTGCTAATGATGAGTTAATAAATAAATCTATAAGTCTCCTATATTAATAGTTTCTATGTATAATTTAAACCATCATTTATCTTTTTCACTCGATATTATAAATATTTTTGGTCACACTAACAAAGACAAGTAGGCACTTTAAATCTGAATAATTGTAAATATAAGAAAAGATGTTGATGCAAAGTCGATGTTTCTGACCATAGATGAGTAAAGTTATGCAGTTCCTATTGTTATTTAAATAAGATATATATATAATATTATAACTACATATAAGTAGTAATTACAAATATTGATTTCAAATTGAATGATATGAATGTCATCATATTTTTGACATCTTCATTTCCAGAGTTTCATCATAAAGAGTTGTGTAGTCAGATTCAAGTCATGATCGAAGATACCATCACAAATTATAAGGTAATTATTGTAATACACCCTCTATTAAGGAATCATAATAATTTTATTTACTAACTGCTACATTTCCATAAAACTCAGCTCTTTTTTTCTACTCTTTCAATTTGTAAATTTCGTCTATACTTTCTTTATGCTTAGAATTATTGTGCAGATTTTCTATTTTGAGGCATGAACTGATAAATTTCTGCCTCTAAATTTAAGATCTTAATTTAATCTATTTTAATAGAGCTCCTTAATTTTTACATAAATAATTAAATTGTTGTTATTTTGTTTTTATCCATATAATTAATCTCAATAGATCCTGTAAATAAAAATTAAGAATTTTTTAAGTAGGAGATTATAGTTAGTCGTTACATCCCAATTCAGAATCTTGTTCTATTTAGTTAGATAAACATATTATAATATATATAAATAAAACGCTAAACAGATAAATACTTTCTATGATAAAAAAATTTTATACTATAGAGTTTTTTAGATTGAAAAATTTACTAGTATAATGAGATTGCAACTTCAGTTAAAAAGAACTTCATTTCACTTTCTGTTGTGAACAACAAGCATATAATGATATTCCTTGACCAACTATTTTATAATGTGTTATAAATGCGACGCATGTGGTTTATCTCTTAAATTGATTAGAGGGCTTATCTCTTGCCACCATTTTTTCTCAGTTTTCGAATCTTTGGCTAATGGAGAGTCAGTGTTTATATCTATATACTCTCAATAGTAAATATATTTCTTTTTTGGAAGTTGTACTTTGGTGACTCTAAATTATAGTTATTGTTCAGCCACATAGATAATAATATATCCAATTGACAACTTATTTATAATGTGAAGTATAGTATTACAAATTGTGAAATTTGCAAAAATGTAGGACACAGCAAAATAGTAAAATGTAACACAATTACGTATGAGTCAAGTGCACCGTTAGATTTTTAAAGAGGGAATTTGAATACTGCTGCATGCTAGATATATTATGAAAGATATCATAAAAAATTTTTTTGGTTAAAACGATCAAATATCATAATATAAATAGGTCAATAATAATTCTAATCTCAAGGATCCCTCCTACCATATAAATATAACTTAATTATTACTATAATTATTAAAAAAATATAAATAAGTTTAATTAAGGTGCTCTATTTTAACTAATTTTAAATTTAAAATATTAGTTGGTCAGTGGCATACTAAATAATAATCACCTTTACAATCTTAATCTATGGAGCCCTGATTCAAATTATGACTTTATTTTAAAAATTTCAAACTCATACTAATTAGAACATATGTTATTGAGTGAAATAGGAAGCTTCTCATATGTGTATTATGTGGAGATTTCTTAACCTAACTTCTACAATGAACGGTTTTCATTTTAAAAACATTGTAGTACTTTTTAATATTAGCTATAACAATAGTGATAATATCAAACTACACATAAATATATTGCAATTTATATCATATCTTAATAAGTAATTAGGAGAATTAAACAGGTATTAAATATGAAATAAAATTCTATATGTATAAAAATGTTTTACAATATATATGTGCCATATGAAGTGTTTGAGACAGAATACACTCAATTATGGAGATATTCATGTAAGAAATTTCAAGAGCATTCAATAGTATATAATAAATGTAAATATTAAATACATTAATATTTTAGTGAGTTATTTATCGACCCGCACTTTTGAAGAACCTGTTCTTTGAATTGTTATTAATATATGGATATCCATAGTTTCTTAGTTATCATACTCACTTTCCTCTTATTTGGGTTTGATGATAAAGGTATACTTTAAATATTATAAGTTATACGTAGTATTTAATGATTTTGTGTAAGTATCTAAGTAGCTTCATAGATTAATGATTGTAAATAAAATAAATCATTACACACTGAAATACGAAATATTTTATGGTACTTATATTAAAGTGATCTCATATAATAATATTAAACATCATTTTTCGATATTATTATTGGATATTGCTACTTAATTAGGTCAATCGTGAATTAATAGAGTATTTATAATTCCTCTCAATCATAGATAATTTAGTGATTAAATGTTGATGATCTGTCTATTCTCATAGATAAATGAGATGTATTCAATAATTATTCTCATTTGTTTATACTATTATACTAATTATTTAATATACTAAATTATATCATAATAATTAAGAGTTTCATAAAATTACCATCATTATCTAATAAATTTAAGTTCAATAATAATTATATATCTACATTAAACTTCAATAATATTCATAAATTTCTAAAATTCAAAATAATTTTAAGATAAAAGCTATTAACTTTGGTGTTAATATGTCAGACTTTTAAGACTCCATGTCATTCTTATTTTATCCTTTAAGCTATCAATATAATACTGAGTACATTCTGAGGTAGAGCTAATGTATTAAGAATATAATATGTATTTCATAATTATAATTCTAGAAATTCTAAGACATAATAATGAGTATGATATAAATATAATAAATCATGAATATTGTAATCGAAAATGCTCAGTGTGAAGATCGTAGTTGTATATATAGAGTATATTACCTTAAGGCAAAACAACATTTAATGTAGATAATTCTTCCATGGATTGAAGATTATTAACTTTCCTTGTTGCCCTCAAACTATTATACAATTATGTACTTGTAATAAGTGCTTAAAAAATAGATGATTATATATAAAATATTGGAAAATGTAAATTACCAAATTGATTGTAGTTTTAATAATTCACGACGGTATCTTGATCTCATCTTCTCATACCTACAATTGTAATTGTTAGTTGATAACTCATGTTATATAATATTTACTTTATTTATGGTTTTGAAAATGTGGCTAATTAATTATTATTGTAAAAGTGTAAATGTCCTGTATCTCCAGGAGGGATAAGTTTTGGAAATAATTGTGTGTTCTT
>JABUQX010055088.1:65000-80000 GCA_015478945.1 Trachelipus rathkii
TTATATATTTATTATATATATTATATATATATATATATATAATATATTATATATATTATATTATATATATATATATATCATGTTTCTTTTGGAACGAATGACGATAACGATTATAGTCAACTTTGACTGATGAGATTGATTGAAAAGTATATTTCAAAAATTTCAATTATTTTAATTGTTTTAAGAATTTTATAATAAAGAGAATTAAAATTCACTTTATACTTCATTCTATTATTTAAATGTGTAAATACATTAAGACCGCATTAATACATAGAAAGTTTTCCTGTTATTCTTAACATCTTGGTTTTGTTTCTAATTTTCTGTTTAATAATAATATATAATAATAATAATAATAATAATAATAATAATAACAATAATAATATATAATAATATAATAATAATAATAATAATAATAATAATAATAATATTATTTCTAAAATTGATTTCTAGGACTTTATATATATATAATATATATATATATATATATATATATATATTATATATATATATATAATATATATATATATATATATATATATATATATATATAAATTACTTATATACACTATATATACATTATATATTATGTATATATATATATATATATATATATATTATATATTATAATATATATTTATATTATATATATATATATATATATATATATATATATATTATATATTATTATATATAAAATACCTTTTAACGTGCTTTATCCCCTATGCAAATGGTAACACGGGTGGACCACAGGAAATCGAACTTTAAGACCGGCTATCCCAAACCAGCGCCACCAACGTGTTCGTTTTAAAGATAATCATGTTTGAGGTGTTGCTGGTTCTTTTGTATTGCCTGTATAGTTTTTCTTTGCCCGGTTAGCTTGTGCACACTCTTGGGATCACCAAGGGGTTGCCGAGCGCCTACTTTCGGAAGATCGCGGGATGCAAGCTTCTGCTGCTGTGATTTTAACATTGAGCTCGGTGCAAATTCATTTAAAGCTATTAGGTAATTGTCATTGCCGTATAAGTAATCAAAGCGGGACCAGGTGAATCGATCCATAAGAGAATAGGAGCAAAAGGGAATATCAACACAGAAAGACGTGTGGGTATCTAAAGGTTCATATGTAGGGAGTCCTAAGTTAAGGCATCCCAAGGAAAAGGGTGTTAGAAGATCAACAAGGATCTTAAGCTTAGACGAGGTAACAGAGTCGCACCATAAGGGGTGACAAAGATTGAAATCTCACAGTATAACTAATGGAGTGAGGAACTGCTTAAAAAGGTTGGCTAAGCCAGTCTTAGTAAGCTCACTTCTGGGAGCCAAGTATATCGACAGACAGTGAGATCGATAGACAAATGGATACGTGCTACCACTGCATGAAGTCTAGTTTGAAGAGGAACTGGAGAGTAGAGGATAGACCTATGAAGGAGAGTTCCTGCTTCTCCTCTATTATTTTCATCTCTTCCTATAGAAGTTCGTGGCGATTTGTATTTCGATGGTCGGAAGGAGTCGCGATAACATAGTTGAAGTTCCTTCAAGCATATGCAATTTGGTGTACATATGTTAATTAGTTGAACAAGTTCTTCAAAATTATAGTAGTAGCCACGACAATTCCATTGAAGGAAGGAGGCCATGCTATGTTGTTTTGAATATTATGAGGATAATCTTTTTGAGACAATTATCTCTATGTGGTTAGAGATAATATTGAAGGTGGATACAGATGAGGAGGAAAGGCCGAGACGTGGGTTCCGATGAGGAGGAGCAGTAAATCCTGGTGGTAAGGAATAGTCGTACAACAGAGATTTTGCTTGTACGACCAGTTTTGGGGGAGTTTTCTGTGGTATTTGGTGAAGGAACTTCGGCATGAATGCGAAGTAAGTTGAGTTCAACCAATTCCAGGAAAATATCATTTACAAATCATCCATCTTTTCTTTCAGGAATTTCCTGAACTTAACAGCAGCCTTCCTTACAGGTTTTTTCTTAACACCTGACTGCCTACTTCTAGCAACTGAAGGAGCTGAATCAGTATTGAGAACTTCTTCAGCAGAATTGTCAATTTCTTCCTTTTCCTCATTCTGATTCACCCCAGAGTGGGTTATAGACAATTCCATAGGATAAAGATTGCAAATAGGATGATGAATAGTTTTACCATTGCTTTGTTTGATTTTTACTGACCTGATAACATTATCAAACCCTACAACCACTTCTATTACCCTTCTCAGTATCCAGAAAGGTCTAGGTTTATTAGATGGTTTTATAAGTACAACATCACCACACTTTATACGATTAGTCTAAGGACTTTGATACAAGTTTCTCTGAGACTCAACAAATACTCCTCATACCATAACCTTCTGAATTCTTCAAATGTTATAAGTTGCTGATCCAGACTTTAAGTACACCCTCCCTATCTATCTCTCTCCACGGATCTTCCAAGTCTCTAATGACAAGAGCCGAATTGGTGTGCATTTTCAGAAAGTAATTGGGAGTAATGACATTTAAATCATTTTCAGAAGACTTTTAAGTGAGAGGTCTGGAATTTATAGCATCTTGGATAGAGGATAAAGTAGTTAGTAGTTCAAAGTAATTTTTTTTAGTTTGCACAGTTTTATACAAGCATTTTTTAACAGTCCTAATAAGCCTTTCCCAAGCTGCTCCAATAAATGCAGCATAAAGAGGAATTTTAATATGCTTAGTGTGAAATCTGGTAAGGTGATCACAAAATCCTTGGGAATATAATACATCACTCAGGATATCTCCTGATATTACAAATGCCTGAGCATTATTAGAGTATTAGTGAGAAGGAATAGTGTATCTATTACAGAACCTTTGAAAGGCAAGTAAAAAATTTTCAGTAGACATGTCAGGAACAAGTTCCAGGTGCAAGGCCGTAATGTTCAAACGAGTAAAAAGTAAAATATACATTTTGTACTCCTTGTTACTTTCTGTCCCCTTAACCCAAACATGACTTGTGAAATCAGCTCCCACATGATGGAAAGGTTTGATCAAAATTAGTTGATTTTTTGGCAAATTGGTAAGTTTAGGATAATTGTAACAGAGAGCATTGTACTTTTACATAAGAAACAGGAAGACAATATATTTTTAACAGCTTGTCTGGCTTGAGGTACCCAGAACCCTTTATTTCTAATATAATTTAAAGTAGTTTGTATCCCAAGATGTTGAACTTGGTAATAAGCATTCAAAATAATCAATCGGGTGAAGTGGTGGACTTTTCCCATAAAATAGGATTACAAATATCAACACTAAAATGAAAGGACTTAGAAATCATCTCATGGGAGCAGAGAATTTCGTCCTCGCCCAAAATTAGATCTAGGTTTTTAATGAGAGAGAGAGAATAGGCTGAGAATTATCTTTAGTTTTGAGGAAACTAATTTCCTTTCCTAAACATGCAAGTTGCATTCTCCTAATCCAATAAAGTACAGCACACTTGGCGGTATCAGCTTACATCACTTTAAGATAGCTAAATTTTAGCATATAAGTAGTTACTTTAATCAACTTACCAAACTGGAAAAACCTTTCAATGTCTAAGGCATCATCATCAACTGCATTATCCACAGTACAGTGTACAAATGACTTACGTTTACACTCAGGAGGAATGCTCAACAATTCATGGGTAGGTCATTTTTTAAAATCATTAGACAAGAATGGAGGCCCATTTACCCAAAATTGTCTAATATCATTGATTTTTTTAAATGATACACCTTTAGTCAATAAATCAGCAGGATTGCTATTAGTATCAGTATGCCTGAAATATATCGGCAATTTAAATTCGCAAAGTATTTCCTTTTTGACAAGTTCAATATCTTTAAGCCTATTTTTAACCAATCTTGACTTGCATTTATAGTTATTTGTTAACGCCAGTAGAGAACCACCTGGGCATCTACTACTAAATTTAAAAGTTTTAAATTATCTTCAAAGGAAGATAATATGCTGGGCAAGCACTTAAATGCAAGCACAACAGTTATAAGATTAAGGTAAGGGATGCTCAACTCCTTCAAAGGAGCCATTTTAACCTTAGAAAAGACTAATTCAAATATGTCATCACAACATGCATACACAATAAATCCATAAGAAGTTTCGAGCTATCACAAAATACATTCATCTATTTATAATACCTATCCAGAAATCCCTTTTTTTTTAAAAAAAATATCTAATGCAATAGCGTAATTGGGGCCTTCAGGAGTGAGATGGTTTATCATTTCATACGTTACATTTCCCAGATTGCTTATCAAATGGATAAGCTTCTCTTCATTAGAATAAATTGGATTGCCGTCTATTACAGCTTTAAATTTAGCTAAGAAACGCTAAAAAGCTAACTTATCAACTTCATCACCCTCAA
This sequence comes from Trachelipus rathkii, assembly GCA_015478945.1. Lineage (NCBI taxonomy): Eukaryota > Metazoa > Arthropoda > Malacostraca > Isopoda > Trachelipodidae > Trachelipus > Trachelipus rathkii. The sequence goes on from JABUQX010055088.1 coordinate 69,352, forward strand.
ACTTCCCTATCTGAATTGGAGGCTCTTTTGCACTCCTAAAAAGGTTTAAGCTAGACACGGTTCTATCCAATGCATTAGAATTGCCTGCACGAGAGTCGAGAGTTTGAAAGGGAATACTCGGGGTCTTCGCTTGCAACAGGAGTGTTAGGCATAGTCAAATTGTCGAATAAAGTGGTAATCTGTTCCTCCAACTAACATATTCAAAAGTACTGTTCCGCTCGCTTATATAAAATTCATTAAGACTTTTAAATTTAATTATATTTGACAAGATAGTTTTATCCGTCTTCTCCAAAGATTTTAAATAACTTTTTAATTCAGATAATTTATCTTTAATAAATGAGGGGCTACCGCTTGTTTTTAATCTTGCTATAATTGCCTCCATTCGTATTTTTAAGTCTTCCCGTTCCATAACGAGAGGATGATTGAGAGATTGGCATTTTTTCATTTCTGCCATAGCGATAAAATGTAAAAATAATGACTAAGAGAATATAATATTTCACAAATAACTACGTTACAAGTTAACTTCAAATTTAAGCAACGCACTCCAAGTATCAAGGAAGCTTCAATAAGCTATAAGGTGAGTAATAAAATAAATTCAAATATCATAGCCTAATCGGAATTGAAATAGACGTCCTCGTTTAAATTTCTTGAAAAGTTAATAGGAATATTCTTTTCAGAATTTTCGAAATGTGTAAATAGAACAGTTAAGCGACTGTTCAATCCATAAATGAGGGTTAGTCAATTCAGTTTAAAGTAATAAGTCTAGCCTAATAGCTAAAAATCGATAGATATTACTCACCTAAAAGTTTTATATAAATTGCTTTTATTTAATTATTTCCAAGAAATTTAACTTAGAGGGAAGCCTTGTTTTGTTAAAGGTTTTATTTGGATAAGGGGTAACGTAGTTAAAGTTCAAAGCTTTTGGTCTTGATTCTACCTAACATTTAAAGAGTATTTTGTTCCAAAACTTAAAATTAGGTTTAGGGAGATAAAGTTAGTGATGGGTTAGAATTAAATAGAATAGATAGAATATACCTAACAGCTCGACCTGCTTAAGTCAGAATATAAATGTTGTCTAGCTTGGCATCATAGAACCTAGCCAAATTTATGCTTGAAAACTATTTCATCTATCAATATTAAGGTATAATCTAACTGGCCTTAAAGTATTTTAACATTAATATACTTATCTCATTCTTAGGAAGATTAAGGCAACTTTATAAAAACACTGTAAAATGTTAATGAATAGGGCAATGATACATTTTTTTTAACTCTTAGCGTAATCAAATTTTTGTCCTAAGTTACCTCGCTTCAAATTTTCAAAAACACGCTTCGGATATTGCGAAAGCCAAATAAGTCTCCTGATGGAAACATTTTAAAATTACCATAGTGTAATAAATATAGTAGGTTAAGAAATATTTCTAATAATATATATATATATATATATATTATATATTTATTAATATATTCTTTTAATATATATATTATGCTGATAAAGCCATATCAATTTATACATATTATATAAATAAACATGAGATATATAATATATATATTATATATATATATATATATATATTCTAATTTGAAATATAAAAAGGAAAATAGTGTCATTCACCAACTGTTGTTAGAACATTTGTCCCCGACTGACCCAAAACAGAACATCAGAAAAAAGTAAAACTGATTTGCAAGAAAGAAAATCTGCAAAGCAATCAGATTTGAAGGAGTGGCATTACTCATGGCTTGCAAATAGAAAAAAAGCTAAAGAAAGCCAATATTTGAGCAAAAGAACAAAAAGAAAGAAGATAGTAGATATTTAAATATAAGCCAATATAAGCTATTGCAGAAACTCAAAGAAGCCACTGAAACCACAAAAACTAGAGAAAATGAGGATTGAACTTCAAGCGATACAAGGAAGCTATAGAAAAAGATATAGAAAGATCTACTGACTCTTGCAAAAAGTAAAAAGGATTCATAAAGCTATATCCAAAGCTATTGACAAGAGAACTTCTAGCAACTTGTACAAATAATAGAATCTAAAACAGTCCTATAACCTGAGCCACCAAAAAGCATCCTTCCTGAAATCCCTCTTCATCAGTATTGAATGTCAGTTGAAGTTAAAGTTGTTATAAAATAGTTGGTGTACATGCTGTATGAACGTAAAACATAACATAATGAAAATATATTGAAATATAACTTTTAAAATGTGATTAATAAAGAATCACGACCAAATAACAATACATTTTATGAATAGTTATAATTTGTAAATGGGTATTATATTTGTATTCTTATATTTTTTTAGAATCTTATTCAGTTTTTGGATATGTGTGCAAATAAAAAATTGGTAAATATCTTTTTATTTCCTGTTGGTGATAGGGATCAGTAACAGTACTTCTTCAATGGTGATAAGATCATCAATATATATATATATATATATATATATATATATATTATATTTTTTATATATATATATATATATATATATATATATATTATATATATATATATATATATATATATATATATATATATATATATATATATATATATATATATATATATACCTCTCACACTTTACTATATACTTATACATACAAAAACACATCACACTTTATTTTTCAACTTCTTATAAGTTTTAATTTGACGTGATCAAATTAAGAACATTTTGTGCTGCATATTTAAGGTTTGAAGCAATTTAATAGGGCTGCGGGGGCCGGTAATACTTTTTGCCGGCTCCGGCTCCGGCTGCGGCTCCGGTTATAGGTTCAGCCCCGGTTCTGAACCTCTTCATTTTATTGTCAAAATAATTTTTTTTTATCAGGTCCCTTCGCTTTCGCTCCAATTTTTTTTTTTTTTTTTTTTTTTGCTACGGCTAGCCACAAATTTATTTTCCTGTTTCCGTTTCAACTGTGACTCAACACAAAACTTTATGACTTCAGCCAGCTCCAGCTCCAACTCCAGCTCCGGAATCCGTAGCCCAGCTTTGCAATTCTCTATTTTATTAACATTTTCTACTATTGTTCAATATAATAGTATATTTAATTTAAAAAAAAAAATAAAATAAAAAAATAATTTGAATGTCATAAAAAAGTATCAAAAGGTCACAATTTGTTACAATCGTTTTTTATTGAATTAACAGTGAACATTTTCAATTTAAATTACGAGTATTATTAAAAGCATGTAATACATAAAATGAAACTGCAAATAACTTAAGCAATTCGAAAATAAAACTAACCAAAGATAATAAAAGGTAAATATATATATTCTGGGAAGAAAGCTTTAAACTACTTCAATTTTTGAAGCACAACATCTTGCGAGCATGTGCAGAACAATGGTACCAGTCCCCAACGGCTTGTTTATTAACAGCAACGCAATCTTCAAGGTCAGTGTTTCCCCATATACTTATATCAGCGAATTTAAAGTGAACTGGACCTTCATCATAACCTAATGAAAAAAATGTTATGAAAATTGAATAAATTCTTTCAAATAAATAGAGCCTACTTTTTTGTATGTTGATTGGTATTGAAATTCATCTATAAGCTTAAATTTTGAGAAGGGTTTTGTAGCTAATTTTCTTTAGCTTTTAATTAAGAAAATGATTTTAAATTTAAATTCACAAATATAAAGCATAATCTGCTTTATTAAAACTCTAAAACTATGTAATTTTTAGCGTAGCTTTTAATTGGGACATATTAATAAATTTAATCCATAATTTACTTAAAAATCTAGAACTAAGCTAACTTTAACGAAAGTTTTAATTGGGACCAATTCATAAAGTTAAGGCATAACTTGCTTAAAAATTCCATAATTAAATAATTTTTAACGTAACTTTTAATCGGGACAAATTCATAAAGTTAAGGTATAATTAGCATTAAAAACTCCAGAACTAAACTATTTTTAATGTAATTTTCAATTGGGATAAATTCATAAATTTTAGGGGTAATTAGTTTAAAAACTGTGGAACTAAGCTATTTTTAAAGTAAGTTTAAAATTTCTTGAACTAATCAAATTTTAACCTATAGCGTTTTAAAATTCTTACCTAGAAACTTTTATTTACTTTTTAAATTAAATTTTAATTAAATTTTAATTAAATTTTAATTAAATTTAAATTACTTTTTAAATTAATATCAAATCTTAGTTAACACTCTATAGGGGCAGCAAATGCCTGTTTTTTCACACGTTACCCCACTCAAGGGTGGGATCTTTTTCAAGGAGGGGCAGATAATGAAAGGAAAGAAAACCCACACAAACCCAAGCCCAACGCCAACCCCTCAGATGAGCGCAGACTTGGGCTTTAAAGAGAGGAAGATTGAATTCAGTAGGAAAAACATGATGGCAAGGAGTTTTACAGAACAGATGTGACTGAAAAAAAGAGGTCACACAACGAGCAAGCCTTGAGTTTCCAATATTGGCACTAATTTCACGCAAAAAGCAAGACTCCCCCTTGTGCTACGAGGGCGACGCAATGTAGGAGGAATGCTAGAGGTCAACTACCTCGAGCATCTGACTTTGTAATACCTATAGAAAAGAGGTAGTTCGCCCATGTCAAGTTGGAGAGAAAGAGGGTCAAGGAAATTTGAAAAAAGGACACAGTTTATCAGGCTCTTAGCCTTAAACTCAACCTATGCAAAAGAAAGGTGGACCGGAGCCTCCCCAAATGTGAGAACAATACTTCTTACAAGGATGGATAAGACCTTTATATAATTGAAGTAACTAAGCAGAAGAATAAAAAATTCCCGTAACTTGAAAAGAATCTCGTTTCTTTGAGGCCACCTTATCAGCTGTTGTGATAAGAGGTTTACAAGACAATTTGTTGTTTATGTTCACAGTCTAAGAATGTTTATATTGTTCACAAGTGAGACGCTAGAGCCATCGAATGTGATAGGAAAATTGGGAGGGGGAGGGTCTTTTTGATAGGAAGATATGAAGAAGTTGAGTTTTAAAGAGTTGGATTTCACAAGATATCTGTGACACCACCGAGAAATACAATTCAGACCGGCAAGAATAGAATTGGAAAGCTGAAGTCGAACGGCAACTCTTGGTTCAATAGTGGGAGCAGCTTTGAAATAATTGGAAAAATGGAGAATTGAGTAATCGAAATAAGAATGAGCAGAGTTAGAAGTGCAGAAGAGGAGATCGTTGATGGAAAGAACGGAACCTTAAAAAACTCCATAATCATCAGGAAAAGAGGAAGAGGTAGCTCCATCAACTAGTGCTGAAATGGAACAATCTGAGAGAAAACTAGAGAGAAGTAAGTAAAGAGAAGGGGGAAACCCAAATGAAAAGAGTTTAAAGAGTAGTAACGTGTGCTATACTCTTTCAAAAGCTTTCGGGTCTAGCGTCACTACACAAGACTCTCAATGGTTCATAAAGACAGAAGATCATAAATTAGTAAGGAGAAGATTATGTCACCAGCCGACCTCGAACGTTGAAAGGCATACTGATGATCTGGGAGAAGGGAATGAGATTATAAGTGATCCACAAGATGAGAATTAAGGAGAGTTTCAAAGATTTTAGATAATATGCAAATGAGAGCTATATAGCGATAGCTACAAGGATGTAAGCGGCTACCCTTTATCGGGATCTGTGAACATACGCGCTCTTCCAGCATTGATGAAAAGCATAAGTATTAACTTATAAAGAGTAGAATTGAACAAGGAGAGGCGCTAGCTCAGAAGCACACTTCTTCAAAACATGGGGAATGGAATGCCATTCGGGTCACTAGCCTTCCTGACGTTGATAGAACTCAAAATCTCATGTACCCGATCATGCGTAATGACATGTAGAGACATGGGACACCTTAGGGGAGAAATAGTAGCAGGAGGAATGCCAGAATTGTCCAGGGTGAAATTAGATAAAAAAAAAAGGAGACAAAGAGATTAATATTTTCAGAGGGAGAATTAGCCACAAAACGGTCTGAACGAATGAGAAGAGGAAAGACAGATTTGCAGTAGTTATTAGAAATATTTTAGGCAAATGTCGCCAGAATTTTTTTTTAATAGATGAACCAAGAAGATAAGCATACATCCTTTTAGTGAAAGCACTCTTACCCTGTCAAATAATATCCGTGTATCGATTCCTAGAAGAATGAAAATTAGTGAGAGTGATAGGAAATCGAGAATTTTTCCTCGCCCGATACGCATTGTTTCGCTCCTGAATAACATGAGAACAGGCGCCATTGAACCATAATTTTTTGGGGAAGGAAATGATTGGTTGAAGATGGATTAAACCTGCTCATCACTTCATCAATAATGGCTCCTTCCTTTTAAGCAGACACCGAAGCGTCCTCCAAAATAAACAGGGTTCATTCCAACGATATTTAGCAAAGGAGTGACGCAATTATCAGAAAACATCCCCCGATTAAAGTGCAAAAAATTCTTTTATGGCAAGGTGGAACTGCTGGAGAAAAAGTGTTATACTTAAGTGGTACAATATTATGATCAGAGTTACGAATAGCAGAGAAAATAGTGTTATAATAGCTAGCAGGATTAGTGGTGAAGCATATAAGTTAATCGTTTAAGAGGATTGGCTAGGGAGATTTAGAATATGGGTATGTTCCTTAATCAACTGATCTGTTCCGGATCGCTAAGAAAGCTGAATGATTGAGTGAGTTCCCTCCACACTTGTATCAGTATAAGAGGAGCACAACCTTTCAGTTTGGTGTACGTTGAAACACTCTAAATAGAGAACCTCAGCATTTGGATAAAAAGATGTAACAGTCTCGTATCAGTGTGCAAGATATTCAAAAAAAGAACAGGAACGGAGCAGTAGCAGAAACACAAGATAATTGAAGTAGTAGGAAGACATATATTAAGCCCAAAAACATCGAAATTAGGGAATTCAAGGTTTTCGAAAAGTGTTGCAAGAATGTTTATGTTCATATACGCACAAAACCTCAATTCAGAGGGAAATTATAAAATATATTATAGTTGGAGATATTAAGGTCACTAGAGAAACAATCCCTGGCTAGCTGCGTCTCAGACTGAAGTAAAATGCTAGGGTGAAATGTGGAAAGATGTGTTTAACAGTTTCGAAATTAGGACTTAGGTCAAGGACACTAGCAAAGTCAATAAAAAACCCAACTCTCCCCCTGACCTCCACCACGCAACCTCGCAATTTACCAACATTGACAGAAACTCACACATACGTAATGTTAAACAACTAAAATAATCGTACGATTAAACGTTTGAACCCAAATTTTGGTAATAATTAAAAAAAAAAAAATAATTTTTAGAGTTAAAGCAAAAATGAAAGAAACAGTATATTAGATCAAATATGTAGGTTACTACATCTAGCTAACATAACTAAAATTTAAAAAAAGATAAAAAGTAAAAATGAATTATTATCTTTAAAAAGTAACACGCTGCTTCATCACATATTAAAATATACTAAAATCTCATTTGATTAAAAATAGCTAAAACAGGAAAGCACTCAATGAGGAAAAAAAACAAATAAATAAATAAGAAAACACTAAGCACATCAATCCACTCATGAGAGCTCCCATCAATCACAGCCTTTCACTTATACAAAATCTATAAACACTACATTTACTTTGCTGAGTAATAGTTAAAATATAAAGTATAAACTTCTTTTTTGTTTTGTTAATATTGCTCGTAGTAAGTAAATTGTGTAGGAATTAAAGTCTAAAATGCAAAGTTTACAGGGGACTTTAAAACCTTTATATCTCCTGGTAAGTATTGGTAATTTTCAAGAGGATTTGCTCGGCAAAAACATATGTTATTAATATTTGCCCAAAACTGCGGGAAGGAGCAACCTCAATACAAATTTTAAATATAAATAATAGAAACTCGAATTACGTGGTCAATAAAATTAAAACTTTACATTACTATGCATATTTGCTCAAACATATGAACGGCAAATTTTAGGCTTGAACTAAATAAAAGCTTATCATTTTCGTTAGTGTACAGTTTCTTTAATTTTTATACTAATAAAAATACGTACTTGTTCCATCCTCCCATTCTGCTCTTTCTTCTATTAAAATATCATTTAAAGGTAACCATCCCACTTCATCTTCTATTGTTAATTTTCCTACAACATAAAAGAAATCGTCCTAGAATAAAAAAAATTAATGGTAGATAATTTGTGTAATATAAAATATACTTCTATATAAATGCAAAAAAATATATATATATATATATATATATATATATATATATATATATATATATATAATAACTATATATATATATATATATAATATATATATATATATATATATATATATAAATAATAAATATATATATATATATATATATATATATATATATATATATATATATATATATATAATGCTCATAGTATGATATTAATTGTATTAAAATAATATTAGTGTTTAGATAATATTTAAAAAAATAAAAAGTACTTATAAAATAAATGAGTTAACATCTTTATTTAGAGAAGACGAAATCAGGAAGTGTTGTGGGGATACTTTTTTGGAATAAAATAATGCATTTACTTTGACTTGTATTAAATATGTTCCTTATTGTAAAATGTACTAAATAGTGTAAATTCTATGGTAATAGGATATTTTATATCATTTATATTATATTTTATATATTATTTATGTAAATAACTTGTATTTTAGGATGATTTGTAAACCCATATAATTTCTGATCCTTCCTGCCTCTCTCTCTCTCTCTCTCTCTCTCTCTCTCTCTCTCTCTCTCTCTCTCTCTCTCTCTCTCTCTCTCTCTCTCTCTCTCTCTCTCTCTCTCTCTCTCTCTCTCTCTCTCTCTCTCTCTCTCTCTCTCTCTCGCTGAAGACAAAAATTGGCATTTGAATTGTTGCAGGTCAGCGGGGAGAAAATATTTATATAAATAATATTTAAAAATATTATGCGAAACAGCATGTTTACGAAGTTGGTAAATATAATAGAATATGATTTTAATAAAATTCGAGCCAAAACAGAAGCTGTATTAAAACTTTACCATTAATTAAAGAGATAACTATAAAAGGGTTATAACTACTTGTGTTGATGATTCATTAGTGTCGGAGTACTAATCAAAGCGTAACTATATAGCCTCTTGTTGGTGAAGAAGGCGGCTTCAACAGTGAAGGGTCGAATAGCGAGTATATGTAGATTTTTAGGACTCTCAACATATAAACAAAGTCTAATACGGGAAGCTGTCAAAGAACAACCAACAACTACTATCTGTGCAGAGGATTAACAAGCGGAAGAGATAACTATAAACCCTCTTCACACCAACAGAGATTCCTCCAGTGGAAGAAAGAAGAAGAAGAAGAAGAGATAACTCCCTAACACTCTACTGCCACTACAGATTGGCCTCTTCCTCCACAACTTAGCATTGATGAACCCAAACAGTCGAACACCGCTAAAGACTCAAAGAAGACCCACCCTCTCAAGACTCAAAGAGAAGAAGCACTCTCTCAAAACATGCCTACCAACGACAGAGGACTAGTCTGAAGAAAAAGCATCCAGCACCATGCATACACTTTTTTTTAAATAAAAAAGGCATTTACTTTGACTCTTTACGTTTCCTTATAGCAATATGTACTAAATAATATAAATTCTAGTGTAATATGATATTTTATGGAATTTTATATTATATTTTATATATTATGTATGTAAATAACTTGCATTTTAGGGGGATTTGTAAACCCATATAATTTCTGTTCTCTCTCTCTCTCTCTCTCTCTCTCTCTCTCTCTCTCTCTCTCTCTCTCTCTTCTCTCTCTCTCTCTCTCTCTCTCTCTCTCTCTCTCTCTCTCTCTCTCTCTCTCTCTCTCAAGACATTTTTGATTTTATTTTTCAATTTAGTTGCAGGTCAGCGAGATATTTATGTATAATAAAAAATTTTAAAAATATTATTACGCGTAACTTTAAGTCAGCGAAGTTGGTAAATATAATAGAAAATGATTTTTCATAAAGAATTCGAACAAAAAACTATACCTTTAAAGAGGTAACTATAAAAGGGTTATAACTACTTGTTTTGATGGTTCATTAGCCTAGGAGTAGTATCAATTAAAGCGTAACCATATAGTCTTTTGTTGGTGAAGAAGGCTGCTTCAACAGTGAAAATTCGAATTCCGAGTACCTGTAGATACTCAGGCCCCTCAACGTATAAACGAAGCCTAATAGAGGAGTTATCAAAGAACAACCACCAACTACTACTTGTGCAGTGGAGGAACAAGCAGAAGAGAATACCAAATAGTCTGTGGAGGAAGAAGAAGAGAAAACTCCTCCCATTACAGAATTGGCCTGTTCCTCTATCTACATCCATACGATACATACACTTACATACACATGCATACATACATATACATACATACATACATACATACATACATACATTACATACATACACACATACATATATTAATATATATATATATATATATATATATATATATATATATATATATATATATATATATATATATATATTACACGATGCCGTGACTTGTTGTCTCTCAGGGTAGGCAGGCTTAAATTTATGATATATATATAATAATATATATATATATATATATATATATATATATATATATATATATATATATATATATATATATATATATATATAACTGCTATATACAGCATATATGGAGAGAGAGAGAGAGTGGGATTCCCTCCCTCGACGACATCATTCCAAATACTGATTATGATTTTTGAT
>JABUQX010055088.1:90000-95205 GCA_015478945.1 Trachelipus rathkii
TTGCTAATAGTCTTGATATTTCCGAAAACATCACCCAAACCTACTCATGTTGCTAATAGTCTTGATATTTCCGAAAGCACCACACCAACCTACTCATGTTGCTAATAGTCTTGATATTTCCGAAAGCACCACACAAACCTACTTCTATTGCTAATAGTCTTGATATTTCCCTTTTTCATGATCTTTCTTTGAAGTATCACATTTTCTCACTTACTAGACCAGTTTAAAAGGATTAAAAAATATAAAATAAAAGTTCGAGCCTCAAAGGGATTTTCCGCCAGAAGATGATTTTTCTGAAGTACCTTCAGCACTTTCACCACACACTAGTTGCTTGCTTTGTATAGGGGAGTTCATTCGTATCTGTAAGGAATATGATTTGCATATCTTGGGTAGTTTCACTACTTCACTCAAAAAAAAAAAAATAAATAAATAAATAAATACAGCGCCCAAAAATATAGCCAATTTTTTTCTATTTGAAAACCTTTTTCCTAGTCGGAATTTGATATAGCAAACAAGATAAGATAAGATAAGATAAGATAAGATAAGATAAGATAGAACTCGTCATTTCATTTCCAAATTTTCAAAAAATTTTTAAATCGGTTCCGACTTTAGACAAAAAATCATTTTTAATTAAAAAAAAGTTTCATCCCGAGCCTGATGAATCATACGCCAAAAAACAAATCTGACCCAAACATTCTAAATCTTCTATAAAAAGGAAAATAAATTGAGCAAAAAATATAGAAAGTAATGAAAAAATTAAATTATAAAACAAAACCTGCAAAAAATAAAAAAAAGTTAAATGTTACAAAAAAAATAAATAAAAATAAAGTAAAAAATAATAAAAAAAACAACGAAATATAACTCTTACCAATATCAATAATTCTGATACTCAGAGAACATTCCGTTTCGTTCATATCCTTTCTTAATCCTTCCATTTCACTGCTAAGGTTTTGCATCTTTGTAACAAAAGCACTTTCAAAGGACTTAGAACTTTCTATTATATATATATATATATATATATATATATATATATATATATATATATATATATATATATATATATATATATATATATATATATATATATATATATATATATATATATATATATATATAAAATATATATATGTATCTATATATAGATCTAAGTAGTTACATACATATATATATATATATATATATATATATATATATATATATATATATATATATATATATATATATATATATATTATATATATATATATATATCTATATATATATATATATATATATATATATATATATACTGCTATAGACAAGTCTAAATTAGAAGGCGTTTTTCAAATCAATTGAAAATGCCCTATTTAGGTTAGGTTAGGTTAGGTTAGGTTAGATTAGGTTAGGTTAGGTTAAAAAATTTACATTTCACCCTTAAAGAATTATTATTTTTATCTTTTTCGCTATCATAATGTTCTTCATTTACATTTGTACCTATTTATATATATATATATATATATATATATATATATATATATATATATATATATATATATATATATATATATATATATATATAGTATATTTTTCCTTATGTATGTCTGTGCTAACATATATATGTATATGGAGGAGGAGGAATTGCGGTCCACTGGAGATTTATTTGAGTCAGTTTCTCTGGATATATATGTATCGATATATGTTTATGCTATATATTCAAAACATAAGATTTTAACAATATATATAATATAAGAATATATATATAATATATAATATAATAATATATATATATATATATATATATATATATATATATATACAGTATATATATAAATATATAGTTTTCTTTATGCGCATATAGGTACTATGTATAAACTATATTATACTAGATTATTGTATAATAATAATACATAAATATATAATATAGATATAATAAGTATATATATATCAATAACTAATAATATATATATATATATATATATATATATATATATATATATATATATATATATATATATTTATATATATATATATATATATAAATAAAGGAGAAATAGACATATTTACAGGGACATATACTCATAAATACCCAAATGAGACATCATCAATATAAGAATTGAACTGAGATCTTTGACAATTTTGGCAACACTTTCGATTGATGGAGGATTGTCTTCTTTCAAAGACTTTGAAACTCTTCTATGTTGAAATAAATGCTCAGATTTCATTGGTCAAATTGTTTTAGCTGAATAAAAAAATAATAATAATAAATAAGTAAACAAATGAGAAAATATACAAATCTTTTTTTTCTAAAGGTTTCTCCTGTTAATATAATGAGAGTTAAATACAATTTACTATTTATTTGTTTTATGTTTTGTTGTTATTATTTCTTCGTTTTTTATTTTTGTTTTTTTTTTTAATTTATTTGGATTTTTATTTTAAAATATAAATTTAAAATATTTATATTATATATATATATATATATATATATATATATATATATATATATATATATATATATATATATATATATATATATATATTATATATATATATATATATATCTCTATATATATATATAACATATATATATATATATATATATATATATATATATATATACAGTATATACCTTCTGAGGTGCAATCAACATAATAGTTAAAACTATCAGTCAGAACTTTAGTTGAATAACGCTTGTTAAAAAATATTTTAAAATTATTTTAGAAAATATATATATATATATATATATATATATATATATATATATATATATATATATATAATATATATATATATATATCTTCTATATATATATATATATATATATATATATATATATATATATATATATATATATATATATATCAGTAACAAATTTAGAACTGTTAACACCGCTCACAGTTCGTAAAATGGTAAGAACAATTAAACTCCCCTTGTTGGGTTTCGAACCCACACCCTCGCAGTTGGTATGCCAAGCGTGTTAGTTCATCGTTGGTTTAGTGGTAACTTTACGCTTGGCATACCAACCACGTACAATGCCCTAAAATTGAGATTACTAAGTAGTCTAAAACTCTAACTAATATATATATATATATATATATATATATATATATATATATATATATATATATATATATATATATATATATATATATATATATATATATATATATATATATATATATATATATATATATATATATATATATATATATATATATATATTATATATATAGGACCTGTTATGTTTATGACTCCGTTAGTTTTGATATTTTTTTGTTTTGTTTTCATATATTTCGATACTGGTCCTAACAATACAATTTAAGTGGTGACGGACATGATTCTAAGTCTATTTAACAATTACGTTTTACAATAATCAGTTTATTTTTATTTTTTTAACTAAAGTCAGGGTCTCTCAGCCTTCGAGGAACGACAGGGTAGGACTATTTCCCCCCCCTCCAGGGAGGGTTATTGGTTACTCTTTGGTATTTGGGTGTCGCGGGGTGTTCGCCCTCCCTACGGGGTATGGAAAACGTCCCCCTCTGTCTCCCGTCGCCGTCGGCTCGAGCCACCTAATATTTTTATTTATTTTTGTTTTACATTTTGAAATAAGCTTTATATACTGATTCCAAATATGTGGTATTTCTGTAGGTGTCATACTTTTCAAGAGATATTTCTTATTTAAATTTTTTTTGTTTTTTTTGTTTTTTTTTTTACATTTTGTAATAAGCTTTATATGCTGTTTCCAAATATGTAATTGAGTTTTCTGTAAGTGTCGTACTTTGAGATATTTCATTTTTGAAATTTTTTTCTTATATAAAAGTGATTTTAAAAAATTATTTAAAATATTTAGAACTTTTTTGAATCATGTCACGTCACCACATAAATTCATTATTAGTATATATACTAGCAATATGATAAAAAAAAACAAAAAAATCATAATTGACCTGGTCTATAAAACTCTAACATGGCTGCTATATATATATATATATATATATATATATATATATATATATATATATATATATATATATATATATATATATATATATATATATATATATATATATATATATATATATATATATATATATATATATATGACTTGCATAGTGGTGTTAGGGTGGGTAGCCAGTGCTAACGGCCGCACCACTAGTCACGAAGAACAATATGGTGAAGAGTTTCTTGGCACCAGAAGGAGGAGAATTTTCAAAAATTTTTCTTCCATCTTATCAGGGCTCAAAAGCACAGTTCTCTAATTTAATATTCAATTTTTTTCATTTTTATTTTATTTTTCAAAGAATTGCCAAAGATGATGTTAAAAATTTTGTAACTCTTCCATCCAATTTAAAAATGAAATTAATTTAAATGTTTAATTAAATTCTTAATATTTTAAAACACCGACTAAAAATAAAAATATTTTGCTATTTACTGAAACCACAATCCCAATACGCTCTCCTCTGAATATACAATCCACAAAGCACATATTGAACTGCCTTCCAAGATTTTCATTCTTCTTTCCAATTAAACTTTCAGATTTTCCTTACTCTTCTTCACTCTTCCTTCTGATGCTTCTCTATTTCGTTTCCCTTCTACAAATTTCTGCGTCCACACTCTATGACGGTCGAATAATATATATATATATATATATATATATATATATATATATATATATATATATATATATATATATATATATATATATATATATATATATATATATATATATATCTCTATATATATATATATATATATATATATATATATATATATATATATGGATCGAGTGCTTTTTATCTGTCCATATCCATATCGCTACCGATTTACAAGAATCAGAACACGTTTGACAAAAAAATCAAAATAAGACACTGTATTGTGTCAAAATAAATCTGCATTGTGATAAAAGGAGCTTCACACTTAAAATATTAAAAAAAAGTTTAAATCTACGCTACCTTACGTAGCTCAACACAACCTTACTTAACGTAACATAACCTTACTTAACGTACCAAGTTTATATTATATATTTATTTCACTTTCCATGTTTAATACAGTGAGAGAAAACAACAAATTAGAAAATATATTTATATATATAAATCTCACTATGCGCGCGCCTTTCTACATTTTGTTCGATAACGTAACTATGGAAAAAGATTGACTTCAGTTTCAGTGGACAGGGATAATGGACATGAGCCAAATTTATATATATATATATATATATATATATATATATAT
>JABUQX010055089.1:0-42438 GCA_015478945.1 Trachelipus rathkii
TTGATTTTAATAAGTAAATTTTAATAAGTTTTTTAAAGAGTGCAACTAAGTTAATACAACAGGCCTGATCTTATGTATTTGATATCTTATTAGTTTCTATATAGTTTGATAATCAAAGGTCTAGTGAGGAAACCCAAAATATATTTTTATACCCGAGGGAGATACACTGAACTCTTCAATAATACCACAGCTAATTGTTGCTGAAAGACTATCATCTATATGCATTTAACTAAATCATTATTTATCTCTTTCCAATAATTTTTATGACTCTATTAAGCACTGCAAAGAGCAATGTTTATAGTTTGATGAGGCAACAAAGGATATTTTATTCTTCAATCCTCAATGGTGAATAGAATCTTATATATAATTATGTGTGCGCGTGTGCTATTTAAACTCTCTCATAGATCACACTTTATTGAAATTTTATCATATTGTTGTCAAATTCATTACTTAAGATTTATATTATTATTCCATACTTCTATACTATAGACTCATAATTCATGTAGAGATTGATTTTATATTAAGATGGTCTAGACATCCTTGCGACACATACTCCAATTAATAAAATAACTTAAGTGATATAGGTTAATTGTGCAAACTGTATTTTGAAAAGGTTGAAATTTAACAATTATTTAATAGAAAAAAATGCTTACAGGGTGTAAGACTGCATTAACCAAAGTTATGGTTAACATCTGGCATTGAATTTTGATGTTAGATTGTGGGTTATTTCATATCAGAGTGTGAGTGTTAAAATTATAGATAATTTCAATAATTGAGTGAATTACAAAGTGATGAAATTTGAGTGGATCTATATTAGATACTCTTTTTAGTGTTGTGTTTCTCTGTATATATTAAAAAGTCTTTAGTAAATTAAAATGAGTAGCTTAGTTGCCTTGTCCATATGGCTTAATTATATAATTGTGAATCAAGTTATAAAACTTCCTGAGATCTTGATGTTATTTAACTTGAAAGCAGATTCCACTCATACGAATTAGTTTGTAGAAATCAAACTTTGATACGTAGGTAGAGGAGTAAAATTGATCTTTCTGGTTATTTTTATATAATTTTTTAAAATTTTGTTCTTGGATGCATCACGATGGGTTATGGGGCATCTATCCGAACCACCTTTCCGACTGGCTTATATTCTACCTCCCAGCACCGTCTCCCCTTTCAGCAGTTAGGCGGGGTGCGGCCAGCTAGCACCAAGCGCTCCAAAAGCTGGGTTGCTCAGGGGGGGAATAGTTTTTTTTTAAATTATATTAAAATATCTATTTTCATAAAATTTATTTAAGATAACGTGAGTGGTATCAATGGAACATAATAGGAGAGGACAACTACGCCAGAAAATATTCATATCTCACATACTATTAAAATTCACTATTACTATTTACACATAAATATTTAATAAATATGGAATAATAGACTACATAAATATCAAACTATAAAAAGTAGGAATAAAGGAGGGGATAAGACAGAACCCTGAATAATAGTTTTGCCCAAAATGACTCATTTATTAAAATATAAATCAAATAATACAGTCTCTTATATCAAGTGACTGGGTGCTAATAAAACCATATAAAATATAGTTTGTTATATCTTTACAGAGAGTTTAAATTGGGAAGTGCTATATATTTATATGAGCTAAATAAAATTTACTACTCTACAGATAGTAAATTGGCTTGAGAGCGTATATATTAGTCCACGGAAAAGGCCAGCCCTCCTTTAGTACTTGAGAATATTGATGCATAGATCCTCGATTTGATACAATAATCTGATACTAGCTCTTTCTCTCTTCGAATATACGTAACATTTGGTTACCCAAATAAAAAACTGAATCAAATCCTAACTAAATATAAAATACACCCTTAAATACATATTAGTGTCATATAAATATTATTTGAGTTATAAAATTTTATATCTTTTGTGAATGTAAACATAATAAATCATATTATACATTAGATTTTATGAATTAAACTTTGATATTATAGAAGAAGAGAATGATGATTTTGAATAACTTCATTTCCACTAACTTCAATAAATTATAATAATTATAGTAAGTTATTTATTGTGAGTAAAATTATTTATTGTGTTAAAGCAAGTTTTGTATCAGATTAAGCTTAACCTATTATTAAATATTATTTATATAGGTTTTACTTTTAACTCTTTTACTTTTAACGTAATTTTTATCTAATTTATTTTATTATTTTATAAAATCTTATAATATTATTTAAAATTATAGATTTTTATATATAATTAAAAGTATTTATATTTAATTATATTAATTTTATTTTTAAAATTTTTTTTGATACGATTTTAATAGGATGGCAGAATAATATTGTTGGGCATTATTTTTGTGTTGTAATATAACTGATTGAATTTTTGCCAATCTCGCGAATTATATTGTTTAGATAATCGGAGATAGAATTTTCAGGTTGACTCGCACAGTTTATTGTTTTCAGTATCGCTAAATTTAGCTATTAATGTTTGGTATTTTAAACTCCTTTCACTTTATATCGGTCTGCCTCTGATAATTCTACTCTTGATTTTACATTACCTTCATGCGGTATACTCCTTGTGTATTTCCTACACCTCTGCGAGTCTTAAATTCTTCCTTTGAGCGTATCCACTCATTTGCGTATACTTTGTCCGTTAATAAACTATGTCTTCGCTCTAAGTATCCTATCTTTCATCTAATATTCTGTTCTTCACTCTTTTTCATGTTCTCACAAGATTTTATATGTGAGTAAGGTTTTTCGATACTTTTTCTAATGTTTATATTCTAGCTTGCATATGTCTTTCTTCGATAGTCTGCTTAATTGTTCATACACTTCTATAGTTTTTCACATTTATTAATATATATTGTTTGGGTTATAAATTTTAGCTGTCATAGCTTTTTAACACGATTATGTTATTCTCGTGGAATTTGATTCATCACTTTGACTAGTTACCATTTTTTTTTCAATACTCCTAAATTTAATAGAAAGTCTATACGACAGTCTTAATGTGAGACTTTTTATTAATTATTCTATTAATTATTCAAAATTCTCTAAATTCCATATTTTAATATATTAATTAACTAAAGATTTTCTGCTTAAGCGTATTTATCAGGTGACTTTGATTGTTCATAAATCATATCCCTTTAATTTCATCTTTTTTTTATAAAATGTCATTGACATTTTTGATTTTAATTTTACTTTTATCATTTTTGATATTTGTAAGATAGTATTAAGTTAAATAATTATTAATTGTAAATCTAAGGAGCTCTTTTATAATTTTTTATGAAATGTAAGTGTTTATGAAAAGTACTAAATAACTTAAAATTTATCAATTTATCTATAATTATTTAGCCTATCTAAATGATAAAATCACCACTCAATATTACTATTATTAGCCCATTAAATAGATAAACAGATTCACTGAAATGAGTGCAAGTATTTTTAATTTTTATGAGTGAGGGGTTGAATTTTGTATTTCCCCTTATAAATTTATATTTAATAATATTTCCAACATCTCATTGACTATATTTATTTAACCAATTGAGTCTCAATCGGATTAATGTATTACAACTATCACTTTAAATCACTGAACTTCAGTGATTGTAAAGTGAAGTTCAATCACTCATCTAAATAATTATTACATTTAATTATAATTATTTTATTAATTATATATAATTAGTATTATCCTTATTATTATTGAGTTTTATAATATATCTTTATATAATAAATCAAAAGGACTTACTTACTTATTTTACCCTATAGATAATCTCTATATTTAACTTATTATAAAACTAGCTATATAATATCTTTCATTATATTATTATGTTATACTATAGGCCTATAGGGTCCATTGTTTTGACCAAGATAAATAAATATATAATTTTATAACTATTTGTATTATTAGCCTTTGAGTGGTGATTATGTGAAAGTGCTTGACTATAGGCTTTAGATTTTATATTTTATTTAAACTCTCTAATATATCGTAATGAATGAGGCTTGTATCTTACTGGTTCAGACATTTTTGCTGAAATTTTGGTATTGCTATAATGACCCAAGGACAAATGTAACCTTAAAATTTAAGATGATAAATAATGAAAGACTTAAAAGTAATCCTCATTAAATCCCAAGACTAAATAAATATTATTTAATGATATTTTTAGATATATTATTTAGTGAAAGGGTCCTATTAGATCACCAAAAAAAAACATAAATCATAAAAATTTAGTGAAGTTGAAAATAGTGTGAGATTCTAAATAAGCTCATATATAAATAGCTTCATATAACTTGTATGTGAAATATTGAATTATTTAGTTGAGGATAATAAATTAGAGATATAAGCTATATGTCGGAGCTGTGAGCGGTGAGCGAGTGGAAACATAATTTAATTTGATTTTTTAATATGAATATATTTGTTGAAATATAAGGTAATACTAAATATCACCAACACATCAACACTCAACAATAAAAACAATATATTTATTGTAAGGTGATTATAATAAATGACTTATAGGCCTTAGTTTGAGCTTTTAGAATTTTTTTATTTATTTTATGTGATTTTTAAAACAGGTCATTAGTATATAGTGTATTGAGTACCAAATATGATGATGTCTATATTACTATACACGTCACATTATACTCAAATTTTGAATATATTTAATATTACACTAATACTTAACTTAAAATATTTATATGAAGTGACACATATATATCATATCAATTTATAGTGCTAGTCTATTCGATAGGTATCACCCTAAGTGCTTAATTAATTTAACCCTAAATTAAAGTCATTATATAATAAAATTAAAATAACTAACATATTTTTATTAATAAATGATTAATTGATACCTATAACAATTATACACATAATAATATAAATTCATAGAATAAACTGATATAATTGCCTAGTTTACGGCTACATATGCTCATATAAAATTATATTGACAAATGTATAGGCACGAGTTTAAGTATTACATAAACTTGCAACAATTACTCGTGTAAATTCAGTGAGTGAGTGTTATATAGATACCAATATATTATATGATTACCAATTGACGAAAATTTAATCTAAAGCAGATTAAATTTAATTAACAAACAAAAATTCTTTGAAAGATATAAGGTTTTTAAAAAATGATATATTTAACGAGCATTAATAAAATAAACACTGGTTTACCTTGTAATTTTAAATTGAGATTTCAAAGATTTTTTTTAAGGCTCTTTGTATAAGATTTAGAAGTTCAAAGCAAAGGAAAATAGTGTATTAAACTGAATATATATTAAGTAGTTTTTGTAACTTCTTAAACACTTTATAAATTATTAGTTATGAGGTAAATTTATTGATGGTCGCAGGACTCTACTTATGATAGTATGATAGTATTGTATAATAGTTAAATATATTTTGTTCATTAAAATATGATAAAATAAGTATCGGGGAATAAAAGATCCGTCACTATCTTTTATATGATTATTAATCATTTTGCTTTACATTATCTAGAATAGAGCTAAAATAGTACCTATATATATAGTGTGAGTCTTTGATAATTAAGATAGTAGAAGTTACTCAACAAGTTGTCGTCAATAGAACATTGAGAGTATGTATATTTTTTAGTTGATATTTAGATGAAAATGGATACCTAACATGTATAGACTAAATAATAAATTAAAATTCCGTGAGTATTAAAACTTAATAATATAAAATATAAAGATACCTCATAAAATCTACAAGTATAAGTTTTATTTTTTAAATATACTAAAATACATAACATTAGTAATATCCTAATAAAATATAAATATAATTCTATTAAAATATAATATAACTATAAATATTAAGAAGTAAGTAAACTTACCTTTACTGTTGCCCAATAAGGTAAGGATTTTACATTATGAATAATAATAGTTTCTGCAAGAACGTTACTGAGTAATGTACCTCCTCTCTGACGATACACTGTCAACAAAATATCATAACTGCTTATACGAGTGAGCGCCTCGGGGATAGACTAGTTTCGTACTGAGGCTAATTCATATACTCTTTAGCGCAATAAGTTTTAGACCACGCTATGTTACATCAGAAGTTCAGATCTTTTTGACCCATAAGCATCATGCTGTCTCACACATACTAGAACAGCTTGGTGTGTTTCCTTTTGAGAATCCTAGTATATACGGATTTTTTTGCAAACACAATTGCGCGTAGACCACTAACTAAATTATTGTTGTAGGTATGAGATGTATTTATATTTCTATTTCAAAGACACGTTACTATTATATTTTTATTCTGAGGAGTATATTGGTCAGGCTAAAAGGTACTATAAGTCACACCCTTAGACGTTGTAGTGTTTGCTATCTTAATTCCGGTGTTTTATTATTCGATAAACAAAGTTCTTCCTTACTTTGTTACCTTGGACAAGTTTGCGTTCTTTTTATCAGCTAAAGCTTAATTTGTGGAAGTGTTTTTCCAACTTACTCCGTGGACCTTTCTTGATGAGATTTTTAGGTTATAAATTTTTATTTAAGCTTTAGGCAAACTTATAAGACTTATGCTAAATTGGAGGAAAAGTAGGGGTGCACGTGAACAGTAGAGAATGTATTAGGATTAATAGGAAAGCTCTAATGTTGAAGATAATCCTCGTTGTGGAAGACCATTTCGTCAACAAACGAAAAAGAATTTAACTACAA
The DNA here is from genome assembly GCA_015478945.1 of Trachelipus rathkii. Taxonomy (NCBI): domain Eukaryota; kingdom Metazoa; phylum Arthropoda; class Malacostraca; order Isopoda; family Trachelipodidae; genus Trachelipus; species Trachelipus rathkii. The sequence continues at coordinate 6,666 of JABUQX010055089.1, forward strand.
GATATAATTTGAAAATTGTGGACCTGCTTGTCTATGAGACTGATGACCTGGGAGAGAGATTACCAGTCTTTTTATTTTATCACGTAATTTCAGTGATTTTTCACAATGTCAGCAAGTGCTATATTGAGCAGGGTAGTAAAACTTTGGAGTTTAGTGGAAATAGAGGTGACAAATCAGGCTCTCGATGTTAACATTGGGTTAGTATTTTTTAGATATGTAAGGAACTCGACCATTTTGGTGACAATGACAGAAATAGAATTTAGTGGAGCACAATGTTTAGATGCACAAATTAAATAGAATCTCTTCGTGCCGTTGTGAGCAGAAAATTAGCAAGAAGAATTGAGAATAACAAGCAGTTTTCTCGTGGGTCAATAAGATATTTATCTATATGTAATTGTATCATATCGACACTTAGGAGCACAATATATTTTATAGAATATAAGAAGATGATTATAAGCAGTAGGTAAAGCGTATATGTATATAAGGGATTTTTTGTATGTAGTCGATTTTAACTCACTACAATGAGCACTCCAATTAAAAGGAGTATATGCCACTTCCATATACCTAAAATTCGGCCCTAGTAGTGGCGAGATATAGAGCAATTCGGTTAAATAATTACTAACTCAATCACTGCGTGATACACCGAAGAAGTCTACGTAATGAATCAAAGTCACCAAAACGGATAGAAACACTAGAAATTATATTTAGTATCTTATGCTATACACGGATACTAGCGTGAGTATTGATTGGCTCAGAGAGAATCTTGTAACCTTTTTCAGTTTGAACTATAGACTTAGATTAAAACAGCTCATTTTACAAAAGAGTTGATCTTGAGAAACAGAAACTTTCGAAAAAAAATAGAAATTAAGAAAAAAAAAACGTAACTTTACAGATTTGATATACTTTTAAGACCAGGTGGGCGGAGAATAGCTTGAAGTAACTGCTGGTCGCGCAAAAAGGGATATAACGCCGTTTCAATGCTCACACAGTCGGGATCGCTCTTTTATCCTTTTATTACCGGGTCAGTGATATAGATTTCTGGCGAGAGTAGAAAACATTCTCTCAATTATGCTACTCTGGGAGGTCCACATAACTTCTATATTAAGCGGGTTGAAGTTTAAGACACGATGGATAAGGCGAGTGACTTGATTTTCTTAACACTTTTTATGCTAAGGGAGGTTATTCAAAATGACTAGTGTGGGATAAAAGGATCATTTACATTTTAGGGAGATGGAAAACTATAATAATAAAGTATACATAGTACCACATGAACTGAGCATTTACTTCCTTTGCAGACATGACTTACTAAGCGAGTATTTACTTAACATTTTAGCTAATGAAACTCATTGGGGGATATATTATATTAGATTATAACCTTATAGTGACGATCGCTGTATAAGTAACTCCACACGAATGTGGGTTTCCACTTATACTTCTAAGATAGTGGCATGATTTGGGATTATTGTTTGATCGAGGTTACACGATTATCTATATATAGTGAATAGATAATTTTAAAAGTGTGAAAATTTTTAGTTTCTCGAATTCTTTATATTCCTTAGAGTATAGACCATCTAAAATAATATTGATGTATCTCTAATCTGTAACGTGAATTACTACTTTTATGATATATTTATCCGGGAGGAAATTATTTCTCACTTATATACTTTAATATAAACTGAAATAATTAATGATAATTGTTATAATTATATATATGATATTATTAATGCTATCCATATACCATGATATTTTCATGGATGCTGAGTTTGAATATTGACGTTTTATAAGTAATCTATCATAAAACAATATTAACCTTCATGGTGCATATAAAATCATATATGTATGTATAATGTATATATTTGCTGCAAACTTATTTAATAATAAATAGATAGGTACCTAAAACTAGATTTATGTGATAATAGATAAGTATTATACGGTTCTCTATATTACTCAATTCCAATATCAACCAAACTTACCTTTTCTTCTCCTCAAACTGACCTATTGAAGAGGTCTGGGTAACGGTGGCGACAAACAGATGCAACACAGTGATGAGAAAGTTGAGTAAGGTAAAAAGAAAAAAGGAGAGTGTATAGAAGCAAGTTTGTAATGAAGATATGGCCACACTTGCCATTTTATCATCGCGGGTTACAATTTACTAAAACACCTTATTATACAGTTGAAGCATTATTATCTCTCGTTCTCGGTCTAATGTATACAGAAATTAACAATTCTTAAGCCGGCTAAGAGCTTAGCGAGACCATTAGCGATTGCGTACCCGCTCCTGCTTAATTGGACATCTCGTTATGTAAAAGGGTATCATTATCACCCTTGGCCGAGGTGAGCTACAATTCCATATAATATATTTAACCTTAGTCTACTATACCAAAACCTATATATATACCGCGCATTTCTCACTATCCTATTATGTATCACCTTATCTATTCTCGCCTTAGACCAAACTTCACTTACATTTCTCTACGACTCCATTTTAGTCATTCCTTTATGCATGACTCAGATCCACATTTTTTTTCTATCGGTCTTCATTTTATATACCAACTGTCTGAATATATTATATTTACTAGCTAAACAATTCAACACTGGGTAAAGTTAAATTTTCTTTCATCTGGGAGCTTTGGGCATAACTTTCAAATATTCACTCATTTCCCATATAAAAAATAGATCGCGATATTATTCTAATGTCTTTAACTTTCCAACTTTTCCAACTCGGCTTAAAATGACCATTCTCTACAACTATGATTCTTTTTTCATTTATTAAATATAATTCTCTACTCATACCATGCATTAGACTCTCAATATACTAAATTATAATGATCGACCAGCAACAAACATAACCCAAATTAATATTTTGTCGCTCTGCTCTCTCGTTCAAGAAAAAAAAGTTTCTCCACTCCTGAAAATAGCTAGTTGCTCTCATAAAATCATATTACATAGCTTCTTACACCTTCAATAATTGGACGTCGTCCCAGGTTAGGTCTCATTTCAGGCCCTCTATAGGTCATGGGTTATGATAAGGGTTTTGTTAGGTTGATACACAGAGAAATATCTATGTAAATTAACAATCTATCATAACCTGAACTAGGATGGCCCTAAACGGAGCACGAAGCCCACTAATTTTTTACCTCTCCGACTTAAAAAGATTGATTGCAAATAGTCCTGTAGCTAGAGGCAATTGTAACTTTTAAACTCACACTTGTACAGAGGCTGTAACTTTATTCCTAAAGTAGCATCTTAAGTGTCCGCCATAATTCGCAAGTATTTACTCTCTATACCACTCAACTTGTTATCTTAACATTATTATTCATTTATAGACGGTATAATCCTAAGCTCGAAGGTTTATCAAAAAAAATGACCACTTTTTCGTTTAATGGTTATTTTGTTAACCAACCATAAGCACCTACCTCAGCGCTCAATAGTATACTACTAACTGTTTAGAGCCTTTTGTCATTATTTTATCAATTCCTCTCACACGTAACAGGCACCTAAGACATGTGAAGTTACATTAATCTTTTTAAATATTTCATCTTATTTAACTTTTTCCTAACTCATTACATAATCTATTTTCTATGACGCTCCTATCATCCTGATTGATTTTTAAAATTCGTCTCTCGATGAGAGTTATTTCCGCGGGATAATATATACATACTCCACAACAATAGACACATTGAGAATTATTTTAAACTCAGACACATATGTTCCTACGTTGTCAATAATACATCACCTATTAATAACTTCTACACTCAAGGAATGTTAGATCAATCAGGTACTATTAATATGTGTTCGATAAAAATATTTGATTTACTTTAAATAAAACCTCTATATTTTAACACACTACGCCTGATTCGACTTAAAATCCTTTTCCAATCCTCTCAAACTCTCTTCAGATTTAGATACTTAACACATAACAAATCAATACTACTTCGGCGGTAACAAACAATCCTTTACTTACCTTATCCCTACCTTACTACCATTCTCCATCATTTTACACCACTCCTGCCAACCCCGCCTCTAATTCTTTCATAACTCATTGCCATATACAAATGAATAATTCCAAAGGAGATAACATATTTATAACGCACAAACTAACATCACTCCTAACCTACTCAAATTCCTGCCCGCTAACTTAAGGCATTTATGGAGTAACCTAACCTAGGATTCTAATTCAGTTCATTTTGGTCTCTCAAAATTCGCGGAGACGCAATTGTGATTTTTACTAATACTTTGCGCCTCTGAAATAATTCTGTGCTATAATATTAAAATAACTCTGTGTTTTTTCATATATATACTTCTAATTTAGCAGATCTTGTACTTACGAAAGTAACCGTAAACCAACCGCACAAACCTTTACTTTATTTTCATATAATCTTAATCTAACTGCTTTATAGAGAGCTTCTTTTTAATGCTTCAATTTAATTAGTGATGAAAAATGCTCACTAACGACCTGTTGCAATCCAATAAAACCTAAATATATTTTATTCTTCTTCTCTCCTCTCATTTCCTCAAATCATTTGTTTCAATGTTAAGCTTTGATGCTACACGCATGCCTCTACCACTTCTAAATGCACTTGGTTCTTCACCAATCAGATCAGTCCTTCAGCACTCTTTCGAACCAAAATACCAGCCTATATCTTCCTGCACAACTCAATAAACTAACATCCTTATTAATACCTACAGTAACCCTTATCCCCCTTACTCTTTATTACTGATCTCCTCCATCCCTCGGAAGTTCTATAAACTGCACACATTTAAACACGCTTTTTAATGTTTCATGGGATCTCACATAGTTTCATATTCCCACTCGGTTATCCTACCTCGGTGTGTTACTCTTTGATTGCATGTGTCGATAGGAATATATATACATATAGTTTATAAATACTCTCTGCTATCAACACTTGTGCCAGAGGTGTTACCGTTTAAGATCTCTTTGTATTTGCACATGTTATCTACTAAACAATACTTCCTTTATCACATAATTATAACTCTTCTAAATACTCATTTTACCTTCACTCCTCAACATTCGGAATAACACTCTCATTCCACAAAATAAATTTGATCAGCTTATTTTTGTAATATTTCGTCATAAGTCCAGCTGCATATATAAAACCGGCGACACACATTCACTATACTTTTTTCATTACTGCCATTTGTTTTTATTTAATATATTTCTATTATTTCACAAGAGTGTTCTAACAGAGCTTTAATTTTCAATACTCGTTAAATTAAAAGTTTACAATTTTAAGGAAATTCCGAAAGGTCGTATAAAAATTCTCATTTTCGAGATAAACCAAAATAGAAAGCCAATTGCAGCAAATACCGCGGAATTTATCAGCATTTCATTCTCATAAACACGTCTACCTCATAGGTTCATTTGACATAATCATATCTCTGAACAGTTCTTTCGACTTGCCCCTGGCACTAGAGAGGCTTTCCTATTCAATATCCCCGCGTTTACAGTTGATAAAGACTTTCCACAGCCGAAAACTTTCTACCTTTTTTTGCCAGTTCTGACATCATCACTCTATCCATTCCGATTACTTTGTTTTGAGATTTTTATCTAAACTTTGAATCCGTTTAGTAATACTTTTTTTTTATAAGTATATATATATATATTACCTCCTATAAGTATTTGTCCTTAAATAATATAATTTATATTGTGAATTTCGTCATTATCTCAATATATAAATATTATTGGCTTACTAAGTGTGAACAAAGTTAAGATCAGACTTATCACATTCATATATATATAATATATATATATATATATATACTCTTATATATCATATTTACCATATAGTATATATATAGTTAATGGATATCTGGACTGATTTCTCCTTCAGTCTCTCCTCATATATATTTTACATTTATTTCATAGGACTTCATCTTGTCAGCGTTTTTGACTCAAATCATATTACAAGTAGGTGGTATGTATAAGGTAAAAGCAGAAATTCGAATAGTTCCGGTTTCCGACTCAGTGAGGATATCTTTTCACATGGAGTTCCTGGTGAGAATAGAGTTCCTATGGATTATCTGAGGCTGTGAAAATCAAAAAATTTTTTCAATGGTTCCGGAAAAAAATAAATATTCTCATAATATATTGGTTCTAGGTAATATATATATATCATGTGAGTATATATATATATATATTATAAATATATATATATATTATATATATTATATATATATATTATATATATATAATAATATTATTAATATAATTATATATATATATATATATATATTATTTATATTATATATATTATAATATAGTGCTGTACCTAAATAAATATGAGCTACCTAACTTATTTTAAAATGTATATGGTATAGCATAACTATACTTAAAACTATAATTTATACATATATGAGATTGAATGTTTGTTTAGAAGAAAACTTACAAATAACTTGCTTTTGATGCATGATGCAACATGCGTTTTAAAACGGACTACAAGTAACGAAGCGATGGTTGTTATAGATTTAATTATGAAAAACATTAAAAAAAAGAATTTGTTTTTTTTCTTATAGTGTTTTTGTTTGTTTTATTAATTATTATATGTAAATAAGATAGTATCTTTAATGAGACTTCTGAGAAAAAACATTGTGATATATGAGAAAGGAGATATACGCCGCACTACGCATGTTTTTGTACTGAGGTATTTGGAAGGGCGAGAAATTAGGTGCACAAAATTTGTGTCTTGTTGTCCATTGCACTCATAAAAGGGCAAGTGCCCTCTACTTTTCCCAACTGTTTGTTTCACACCATCTTATTGGATCTAGAGATGTTAATTGTTTTTTGGTGTGAGTTTAAGGTTTTAGGGTCTGCTCTTATCTAATCCTTTGGCTCTCCAGTTTAAGGTGCTTTTCTCGTGACTACAATTCACGGCAGAATCTTTTTTTTTTTCTTTCTCTCAAATCTAAATAAATGTGTACGAAAAAAATAACATAAATATTAACAACTCCTTATATTTTTCCTCATCTTTTTCTCAAAAATCATCCCATTTGGGTCAATTCAAAACCGGTAGAATTACAAATATTAGGATATATTTATGATATGGTATCATTTTAAATGCTTTAGTGTAATTTTAGAGTAATTGTATATTATAATTTTGTTATTAATACAGTGTATTCTTTGTGACTATATATGAACTTGTAATTCGGTATATCATGTTATCTCTTATTTTATTTCTTTGTTAATTATTATATATTAGTTTTACCAAATATGTTTGTTTATGATTTTTATGTAATAATAAATAAAAGAGATAAATAAAAACAATAATATGGTAGATAATATAATAATAATAAATATAATATTATTATTATATTTATTTATAATTTCCTTAATTATAAACTCAAATAATTATACTACTCCGGATTCTTGCTCTCCTGCATTCTCATCATCATCTAATTAATATATATATAATTATATATATACTGATTTATATATTATATATAACTATAAGCAAGAGTTTATAAAATTAATAAGAATGTAAACTTTTTTTAAACATATAACATTTTATTGAAAAAGGTTTAGGGGTCACCTCTATTATTATATTATCACATATAATCATAAATACTATATTTAATAGCTACCTAAAATAACTTAAAGTAAACAAAAAATAAACTCAAATATATATACCTATCGTTTTTGTTTTATTATTATATATACTACATTAATTAAACAGGCCAATATTTATTATCATCATTCCTCAAAAAAAAATGTTTTGTGCGGATCCACTTTTTTTTGTGTCGATTTCATCCACATTCGAGCGGCCCTTTTTTCTAACATTTTATTTTATTATACATAGGAATACATTATAATAAGTCCTATATTGAATCAAATTTAATCTTCCCGAAGCGTTGTAGCTTATAAATCAAATAATGTTAGGCCGTGCAAGCCATATATTTGCATCAGTTTTCTAGAAGACCACTATTTTTTCGTGATTAGTGAGAGATGAAATTAACCGATTTATATTTGACAATGGGGAGAGACGCCTTTAGGGGCGAGAGAATTTGAGATAATGCCCGTATTAGGGACATATCTAATCTCGACAAATTTTATACAAGTTAACAGAAAAAATAACCTTGAGGTTTCTGTCTGAGATGCTTTTTTATACTTACATGTTTTAGTTTTGTGAGTTTGTCCCTTGTGTGTTTAAGACTATGATGTTGTTTTGCTTTGCTTTGAATTATATTATTTTGGTTATTTTTATTTTATTTACAGACGATACTTGAGAACTATAGGCCGAAAGTTTAGTGATCAACGGAAGTGATCATAAGTTTCGAGTTGTGTTGTGCTTTGAGTCCGACGCACTCCGAGTCCTGCTCAGCATCCGTTACTTTTGAAAAAAGTTTTTACCGAACAAATCGAACTCACTCTCGACTTAAATTCAAAAATCGAATTTTCTCGGCTCCACGACATCGCGAGCTCTTATACCGAGCACTCCTGGCTCACGCTTCTCTTTTGAGAAACTAGTGTTTTCACATTTTATTAATATCTCACTTAATGGGGGATTATTTTATATAAATTAGTGAGTGTATTATTTCACCTAAATATTTATTTTATTTTTTATTTATTTCAACTTTGAACACTTTTCTTTACACTATCATTAATTTAATCGTAATGTATAACATGAGTTGTATGGTCCTTTTTTAATTGTCATATTTACAATTCATATAAATTAATTATTATTGTATTGCACAAGAGAGATGTAATTCTTATCTTAGCCGACTATATCCAAGTTTTCATGATATATATTTACTATATATATCTAACATGGGTTAGGTAATAAACATAATATTACGCATAAGCAGTATTATCAACAATGTAATGAGTGTCCTTATAATGATTTGGTTAATCTAGGGGTCGTAGAGTATTTCGAAATATGAAATTTAGGAGTTATTATAAGACTTCGATATTAATAGGGTGTCTAGGATCCCCCAAGAAGTAGGTAATGCACCCCTTATATTAAATGTCCATAAACAGTTTAAAATATTGATCGCTTAAAAGGTGGGATACCTTTTGAATATAGCGAGAGGTTTTTATAGGATTGTATCCTTTATTGAGACTTCTGCTACATACCGGTGATAATATAAATGACCGGGATATAATATATATAAAACAAAATCATAGATAGAGCCTTTTCTGGTGTTATACTCACCAACTATAACTACTTGAAAATATAGTGTACGATATATTGAAATATTTGATTACAAAACTACCAATTCTGGAGGTTAATTGGAAACACACCTTCTCTGAACCATGTGGGAATAGTAATTATTGGAGATCAATGTCCATCATGGGTGTAATAATTGAAACTATGTTGTGATGAACAACTCACAAAAGTACGGAAGTAACTAATCCATGCTTTAAAATTTAAAACCTTAGACACACAATCTTGTATATAATAACTAATTACGAAGAACATAGCTAGCAGAAACGAAATAACTCTTTAGAATTATAACCAATGATCGCCATTTTATAAGGTTGTATTCTTTAGGATGATAAAATACCACAACTGGGGTAGCAAACTGACACGATTTGCCAAATTCGGAAAATAGGCACTCAGCCTTTCTTCTCAAACTAATATAACTCCTTTTGGAACAAATATATTTAGTTACATAGTATAGCAAAATAGAAAGCTTTCAAATATAATCTCGGTTATACCAACCTTTCTTGAAGCAGTGTTATTAATCTTATGTTATGCTCTCACTAAGAGGATGTTATTAAATTGAGTTGTGAGTGGGAACACTACAGAAAATTTGGGGTAACTAACTCACTAAATCTATCAAATATATAATTGACAATAGATACAAGATCGAACTTGATACTACACAGCCTTTTTTTTACGCGTATGTAGGCTAGGTTAGACAATTGTACTACGGCGAGTAACTTATTGAATCCGTCATATGGACAGCAAAATTCGTTTGCGATCGCGGAGCCCAAACAATACAACACACTAAGGAGAAATCATTTATCGACAATTATTTTGGAAGAGAGATGTTACTTGGGACATTCGCACACTCGATAACTCACTCTTGAAAATTATGACCACCTTCTGAGGATTACTCTGTATAACAGATTGCCACACCCCCTGTGGTTTGTTATCATAGAAATGATGGGTGTCCCCTCCAGGAACGGCGGTATTCTCCAGCCCCGGTACTGAAACTATTTTGACACTAGACACATAACGTAATTCTGAATATATAAAATTACAGCCACGATTTCTTTACGCGTTGCTATCTTAGATGTATCCGGGGTAAAATGACCGATTTGACCAAAAATATCCGGTCCCTGGGAACCCCCCAGACCCCCTCTGCACTACTACAATTAACTCGACCAGTAATTATAAGACCTATGGAGAACGATGAAACAGTCGGAGCTTAGTGATCACAGATAGCACTTATATATTTATGAGCTACTCACCCATTCAATAATTAATGAATGGGCAATTAACATACATTGCAATTTAATACAAACGTAAATACAGTCCCTAAATGGGGTCCTGCTGGACCCACAAATTCTTTGAAAATATATTAGACCTATAAAAACAGTATATATGTTAAACTATCTTAAAAATACGAGGGATTTTTTTATTCTCTTCTATTTAAATCAACGTAACTCCTCAGACTCATATACATTAATTTATCGTTCGTGTCTAAAAAACATATCGGGATTACTTAAAACATACTCCCAAAACGTGCGTGTGTACACCGCCGCCGCCCATACAAAAAACTGGAAAATAATTGCTTAGAACAACGAGTAATACTTTGTACTACCCTTTACATTCTTTAACGCTATAAACAAATACGATACCCTTTATGGAAAAAACATGAAGGTAGCTCAGGCATGATGCTTTAATTAATGAATGTAATATTAAAATATAAAAATTAAAAAAAATAAAAATAAAAAAATGACATAAAAAAAAATATTTCTTTTTTATATTAAATTATTAAGAATATATATTTTTAAAAAAAATTCACACAAAATTTATCAAAATTATCTATTTTTAAAAAAATTTAAAAACCGCATTCCGTGAAGCAAAATAATAAATAGCATCTTTAATTACCATTAAGAAGTTAATTTCTTTTATATTAAGTTCATCTAAGATAAGCTAATAAAAAAATTTATATTCCACGTTTTTATTGTATGATAAATCAATGTAGACGAGCACCACTTCCTCTCCTAATGAGCGTACAATAGAGACCTCCTCGCGCACGGCCTCTTTGAGATTGACTCCTGCCTACCACCTCAACTCCTCCCCTCCTTCCACCATATTGAGACGCTCTCCCTCTCGGATTCCTATGATTCTTTTAGATGATATTCATAGTTCATATTCTGTACTAAGCTATTTACACGAAAACCTCTCTATTTATTTTTTATATTTAAGATAGACTAAAAATACAGTTTTTTGTATTTGTTTATCTTTATTCATTATATTTCTAGCGACCATCACCCAAAACTGTCTTTATAGTCTTAATAGGCAAAGAGAAGTGTTGTATTTTTATTTAGGATAGATATACCCTATAATAGCACCTCTTATGATAATCATTTTCGATTCCTCAATCTAACTAACTCACCACACACCACGGAAAACATCTACCTTTGAAACAATTGGGCAAATGACAAAAAGTTTAATCTCTCCTCACCAAGCCGTCCTCAACTTCCGTCATTCCCAATTATCGCAGGTAATATTTTATAGCTTCATTTAGCAAGATATTAAGAGTAAAAAATTGATTTATTTCAAAAAAATTCTTAGTCAATCAACCCATTCTCTGATCTAATATGAATCATACCAGATCAGAATTATTATCATTTCAAATGTTGAATTATTAAAGATACCTTTTGTCATTAATGTTTTAACATTTTCTCTTTACTAATAGGCCTATACCACTTATCAGTTAAATATCACAACCAATGTTTAAAAATCTTCTCAGGGAACATTGTAAATAATCTGAAAAAATACCATTGTTGTGCAGTGACACTGTAGAGTAGAGTCAAATATCTATAGATTAATTTTTCTACTAAGAAATAAATTACGAAAATGAACAAACTATTATCACCTTATTTTAGTCAATTCTCTCTCTTTACTCTTCTTGAAATATAAATCAAGTTTTCAATGTCATTATATACTTGTGGGTAGTAGTAATAAAGACCCAGAGAATAAACAGAGCATAGAATTTCAAACATTAATGACTGTAACCATGCAATAAAATAGAGAGCACTACAAGTTTTAAATGTATTCAGATGGTTAATAAGAAAAATTATAAATAATATATATACACAAAACTAATGTGATAATAATGTAAAAAACCTTCAGGTAATATCAATAGAAATAATATATACACACAAAATATTAAGTATTAGTAATAGAAACCTTTAGGTAATATTGGCTATAAAAATGTCTTAACTCTAAGATAAATAATAAATAGTCTATAATAGCATATATTTGTATCTTATTGAACTTACCCATTACTTATAATTTATCCAGTACCCTTTTAATTAAAATTTCTATAGCTACATGCATTTTATAATCGAATCATAGTAATAAAACATACTCCAAGATCCACGATTATGCTATATTGTAAAGTGAGGATGCGGATGTGTATTTGAAAATAGCGGAATGCGGATGCGGAATGTGCGTTAAGTAATGAAGGATGCGTGATGTACGGATTGTTACAACATATTTTAAAGGTGTAAACGGATTGTATCACTGCATAATTTGCCGATGCGTAAGTTAAATGTCATTGCATCCATCACTTATATTAAATAATATATATATAATTATATATTCTATATCTTATTATATACTATATATATATATTATACTATGCCATTAATTATTTTAGATATATTATTATATATCATCTATATATCTATTATATTATATATAAATATCTATTAATTTTTTATCTTATATATATATATATATTATCATCCTATTTATTAATATTATACTTACTATATCTAGTTAATATATTATATCATCTTATTTATATATATCTTATTTAAAATGCATACATATTATATAATTCATTATATAATAAGAAAACTTCATAATATATATTATATAACATATATTTTCATAATTATATTATCTATATATATATTTATCTTTATATTTAATAGTATATAATTTCTTAAATATAAATTTATTAATAATACTATATAGTATCAAATAGGCTATTGGTGGAGACGTGACCTTGCGGTAGCGCCCGCTGACACCTATAGCTATTCCACTCCTATTTTTAACTTACGTATATATAGGTTTAATGATTCATTAGATAAACCTCACGTGAGATATCCTTTATGGAACATTTAGGTGAGCACGTTGACTCATACTCGGAGACCAGCATTAGCATACATAGCAGTCTTTAATACCCGCATAATCTATATATAAATATATATATATACATAATATATTATATTAGTATACTATATAATATATATATTATATAATATATATATATATAATATATAATATACCTATATACTATATATTATAATATATTATATATAGTAATAGATATATACTATATATTATATATATTACAGTATATATGAAGCTGTACCTATGGCTAAAACTCTAGAAACTTAACTATCAGCTATCCGCATCTGCAATCCGCGGATAGTGATTTTTAACTATCCGCATCCCGCATACCGCATCTCGATGTACCGCAATTCCCGCATCCCGCGGATTGTGAACAAATTCACTATCAGCTACACCTTTAAATATATAATATATATATATATTATTATATATATATAGTAATGATATAATTATAATATATACTTATATTATATATATTATATGATAGTATATATATATATATTATTTAATATATATATATATATATACGCGCCTAGGGGGCGGTGAAGGGCGTACCTACATACATAGTTACACGGGACCCGACTGTAATTATGTTTATTCTTTATTCGACATTTGGCTGCCACGAGTACTTGGGACTTACGTAGCATTGAGTGACATGAGGAGCGGGGACGAGGGACGCGCGGTAGCTGAGCGCATGAGTAGTAGTAGCGACGGGAGTACGTGATAGTTAATAGCTGAGCATATGAGATAGAGCTATCTTTATATAGATTACCCTACGTTTACTACTCTAATATTATATTACTACTTATCTATACTATATTACTATATCTTAATTATTACTATATATACTATATATATATAATATCTATATAATATATAAAATATTAAATTAGTCATTTAATTATGTTATTGTAACTAGGTACCGTTAAGGTTAGGTTACATATGGTTAGTTTTAGTGTTATAACTTAAGGTTTTTAACTTACGAAATACCTATAAACCTTCATACCTACACTAATTAACCTAAACACTTACCTAACCTAACCTAAATCTCTCAATCGTCTAAACCTAACCTATTAACAAATTTTTCATAACATAGATATAATTAATCATAATATATATATATCATTAATATTCTATAATATATTATTTATCATTATTTAATATTATATTAAATATTATATTATAATTATATTATATTATCTATTACTATTATATATAATATATATATTATATATATTACTATGTAATACTAATATTATATTAAAATACTGTATTATTAGTACAGTATACGATTTGAGGTTCTTGAAATACTACCACAATCTACGTTTAGAACATAAAATTCTTATTCCAAAATAATGTCCCGTTATATATATATATATTATATAACTATATATATTTTATATATATAATTAATATTATATATCTATTATTACTAATATTATATTATAATAGTATAAGATATACATTTTATAATATATCTATATATTATATATTATAATATATATATATATATATACATTAAATTACTAATATATATATTATGTATACTTTTAATATATATATTATATTTATATCATATTAACATATATTTTATATATATATATTAGCTTCATATATTTATAATCGTAAATTATTTCTTATAAACAATCAGTGATTGAAATTTTTTACTTTATCTGTCATTGCTTGTGCAATTTAATTACTTTACAAACCGACAAGTAATGAAACTTCCGGCAGTTAGTTCATTGTCACTCAATTTTTGACAGCGGCTGGCCTGGATATCCCGCTGACCTCACCTCTTAAGTTAAAGCTCACTTGAGATACTAATGTATATATTATATCATATTGCCAATATTATATGGTCAACAAATGTGGTAAATATACTTCTTTAGTACTTAGTTTCAAGAAAAATGAACAAAAACGGATCTTTCTATCTCTTTTCTTTCCTATTCTTTATTTTGCTACAGAGAGACTAATTATTATAATTGTTTGTTGATATAGAGCGATTGAAACGACATTACATTTAGCTATTGTTGTCTTTCCCCTCCATTAGTTTTTTTTTTTCAGTTAAAACATCACCGCTTACTGGCAGAGCCCGACTCAAGGAGTGTGAGGTGTGTACTCACTTTACGTCGGAGTAAGTCCAGAAAGAGAATAGCTCACATTCTATATTTCTATAGGTATTGAATTTTATGGTAGACACAATATTGCTGGGCAAAATGGAAGCTGAAAGTCTCACACGTAACCTTTGGATCATTCATTTTATTTAAGATAATAATAATAAAAATATAATAATAATAATATATATAAATGAATATATTTAATAATAACATAATAAATAATATAAAATAATTATATTAGATTAAGTAATAATAATAATAATAATAAATTATATACATATAATACTCTATACATATATAATAATAATAATAATAATAATAACTAATACATAAATGCTTTAATTATTAACTAATAAATTAATAATATACTTATGTAACTAATTATTTTCTCTAACTTTTACTTTAAATTCTCGTAAAATGTATTGAATTTTGGTTTGCTAGTCATCATTAGCCTTATACAAATTTTATTTATTTTTATGAACCATAAAACTGCCATTACACTTCCTCAATATTATATATATCAATACACCTTTTGGTTCGTACCAGTATCTCAATCTTATTTATCATGAAGACAATCCTATTTATATCCTTAAGATTCAGTAGGGAACATTTCTATAGGGTTCAACACTTTCTATTAGCCATCTACTTCTGAAGTTCAACCTTTGATCCTGCAGGGTATCTTCCATATTTCTGTGCAACACATTATTTTATCTCTGTGCAAAACATAATTATTCTAGTATAAAGTCAATTACATACATCATGCTGCCATTTATTGCCAAAGAGCAATATCTATCATTCACGCGCGCATTTATTATTTACTCTTCTATAGATTTTTTTATGTAGATAAATAGATATATAAATTTGTCTATCATAAATGTTCAAATATATTAATCCAAAGTAGAAATACGGAAAGTTTAAATTCAACTAAAGTAGTTAGATATTCACACATTCAAACAATAAGATGGTAGTATAAGGATAACTTTATAACCAGGTCCTATTCTACCAAACCATCAGCCCTTATTAGCCTGAATTGTTTATCATATATTCTTCCAAACAACGCAACCCTATTCACTCTTATACTGCTGGAGAACTACATAGTTCAATTTTGAACGGTGGACTTAATATCATTAAGATCATATACTATTACTTTATAATATAACTTATATAATATTGGAATACAATCTTATATAATAATAAGAGAGTAATGCAACAATTACACATATAATCATATAAATAATAAAATAATAATGATTAATACAATCATAATAATAATATCTATCCAATTATATATAATTATAATTTAATTAATAATCTAATATTCTATATATACATTATATAATAATAATAACACATTAATACAATATATAATAATCTAATATAATATAATAGTGAATTTAATAATAGAATTAAATACTAATAATCTATAGTTAATGACCTTTTATACTATAGGTTAAAAAGTTATAATGGACTTACAGCTGACTTCTTAAATAACATAATTATATTTTAGTTTTTTTTCGATTTATGTACTGCTCCACAAAATATATGTAATTGAAATAAACAAAAATTTATTATTCTCCTGTTTGGATATTGCGCTCTCTAAAACTATTAATCCAATATCTATCCGTTAGCCTTTTTTGATGCATTCTCCCACACTGGGGATCTGCAGTATAATCAACATTGCACACCCTTCCCCCAGTTAGCACAGTCGATATGTGATACCTGCGAATATCTCCCTTTGCCTTTTGTTTATTTATTTCATAGTTGATAACATTATCTATTCTTTACCCAAATTTACCTTAATTGTACATATTTACATATTTGTACATATTTCAAAGTACTTTTATTTACTCTCATTTATTCTCTTCCCACAACATGTTATTATTTTAATTATAAATTACATCAATCGTTTATGAAAGAGATTTTTAGGATCCTTATACCACATTGGAGCTCGGCGTCGTAATTCAGCCAGAGAATTAAACTAGGAAAACACTATTTCCTAACAATTTTCAAACGAGCTCCCGGCTAATTTATTTATATACCGACTCAGGTGGTGGCGCGGTGGTTAATCACTACCTTTGTGGAAATAAGAAAAGGTATAAGCCGAATAATTGAAATACTTTTGACCAAGTTAACATACCAGTATATTCAAAAAAAATAACTCTCTAGCAAGAATTATTCATAATATAAGCTATTAGCATGTCTGATTATTTTTCACTATGCGGCCAATTTTAGATGAGATTACACTCTGGCCTTTATATCCAATAAGAAATCAAGTGAATTAATGATATATGATATATTTGTATATATATGAGAGATAACATTTATAAATAAAAAAGCTATGCTTAACAAAAGAATGAAAAAAACTAATCCTTAATTGTAAAATATATATAATAATAGAGATATGTATGCCATGACATCTATATGCTATTAGATCAGAATACATATTATAAAATGTAAAAAAGAGCTTCAAAAAAAGAATAAAAAAACTATGCTGATCATACATATCAGTAATTGTTTTTGACCTCCATGAGATCGACAACTAATAACATACATAATGAATATATATAATAATTGCTATATATATTTAATCTTAATACAACTGGGGAGATCAGCGCGTGAGAGATGACGCCAGATTAAGAGTGAGATTTCCTAAGCAAAAACAAGACTATGATCAAAAAACACGCGTTTTAACTAAATAAAATACTACATAACAACAACAACATACAAATTACAATATATATATATATAATATCATATATTATATCATTATATTCCTATCAAATTTATCAACAAACAATCACTACAACAACACAACAACTAACAACAATCCAACAACAACAACAACAACAACAACAACAACAACACAACAATCAACAACAACACCAACAACAATAATCAATAATATTAAACTCACGATCATTTTACTTACATATCCTCATTTAAAAAAATATTTATTTTAAAATTACTTTGAAATGTTGAGTGTAAATGTCTATTTTATGCAACGTAAAACATTAATATTTTTCTTTAATTGTTTGTTTTTCAACCTTTAATATCAGTTGCATTATTGAAGGAAGTTTCATGAATGATGACCTTCGACCTTTTAGCTTGGGGCTCAAAAGGTTAATCTCTCTCTCTATACTCTCCTATCTATCTCTCTATCTTTACCTCTCTCGTTATCTCTCTCTCTCCTTTATTTTACATCATTCATCTCATCAGCCTTTTGTTCTTCAAATCTACATCCCGTTCTCTCTATCCTCTCTCATTATTATTATAATTTATATTTACCTTATAATTTGACTCTTTCACTTAATTCATATTAATATAATTATATTAATATATATTATAATATACTATAATTAAATTTATACTTATATTATATATTATAATTATATTAATATTATATATTATATAATATATATTACTATAATTATATATACGGTTTATATCTATCTATTATATACTATTACATATATATAAATATATATCTTTATATATATATATATTATATACATATATATTACATATTATATCATTATTATATTTAAATAATTATACATAACTATCTACTTATAAATATACATCTATCTTACTATATTATACTTAAGTATATCAATATAATATATATATATTAATATATCTAATATAAATATAAGTTAAATATATATTATATATTGAATTAACATATATATATTATTATAGTATAATATATTATATATTCATGAATATTAATATAATAATATATATCATATATATATATTATATACTATATTAACTCTATATTCATATTAATATATATAATTAATATATAATATATACTTATTTACTATTAAATAATACTACTAATTACTACTAGTACTATTAGTACCACTTTTTATACACTCCACTATAGGTTATGATTATAAAAACATTAAAATCAAATAAATACGCATTTTACCCACCATATGAGTAACACCATATGATATAGTCTATATTGAGATGATATGAGTAAATTCAGAGGGTAGATAGAGTGGTAATATATATAAGGAAATTAAGCGTTAATCAATCTAGAAGATAACATAATAATAATAATTATATTATATTAATCTAAAATAATACCATGTAATAATAAATTTATACGAGTAGAGCAATAAGGCGAATATCGTCATCCTACCTCGAGTTAGAGTTGAGGATTAAGTCCATCAATAAATCAATATGAGAGAATGTATATAGATGCAAATATATATATATGAGAAGAATGGATATACTGAAGCATTAACTGAATGAAACTCAGTGGGAGATTAACCGTGGTGCTCTATTGCTACCACTCTGAGATATATCCCTCCATCATATCATAACCTCCGTCTATTGGAGAATAATACGGATATATAACTCATACTGATAAATTCTGACACAACTCTAGACTATCCATCTGGAAGCGACTACCCGCTGTACCGCACGACACAATAAAAGATTAGTATCATATATATGTAACACATACTCACTCACAGTAGAGTAACATCAATTATAGAGAGGAGGATCACATAATGCCACATACCAATAATAGTACTGAAATATCACCAGGATTAACTGTACACTTAATTTCCCTTGACTACAGGCAGAGTGAATGGCATAATAATCCAGAGTCTGAGTAATACAACTAATAGATAATAATAATAATAAATAACACAACATACCAAACTACGCAACGAGCGAGCGAAATAAATTTTATCATTTCATAATCATATCTCAAATTCACATTGAATAAATAATTCCCAACTCAACATCAACTCAATCGAATACGCATAGCAATCCCTTTTCTAACTAACTGATATAATAATGGCTGACACTAATATATAGACATGAATCAAATATACTATGAGCCACTATCCAACATCATTTGAATATCCAATACAATATCATACAATAATCAATAGATTAAATTATAAAAATAAGATAATAATAGTAACTATTATTAATTTATTATCAGAGTTCAATACCATCACAAGTGACCCCATGCACAAGTCCTTACAATAGAGTGAATTCCAGTCACATTCCACACTGGGCGCCACATAGAGCTTAACAATAACTAATTCAGTACATTAATAATAAATCGGGATAACTAAATACACGACTTGGCAATAATCCAATATTATGAACATTACCCTAATCAACATTGAGACTTTAACTCACTATCATATGCACAATCATAAATCAAATCACCTTTCATCTTATTAATATGTGTACTATTTTGCAATACATATATATACACATATACTCTCATTAATATCAATAATATCATACATTATTAAACTGATAAAATAACTGCATTATATATGTTCATATAATAACAATTGTTCAATTCAATAATACCTCTCCTATTCTTACTCTAATAATAATACTGATAATTTAATTCCCTTATTTTTACCTTCACTATACAAATCTAACTCCTCTATAGGCATATACTTATCTCATAACTACAACTAACTCTTCATTTCACTATCTTCCTCACTTCACTTATAACTCTATACTACTACTACTACCTAATAATTCAATAATATATATACTATTACAGGCTGGATCAATTGTTAGATTCATCATCTACAATAATTAAATATAAATATATAACTAATAAATTTAATTATCTAAAAATAAATAATATATCATTAAAAATTAATAATTAAATATATAATAATAATAATAATTAATAATTAATAATAATAATAATACATAATGAATAAATATAAATTAAATTTATTAATAATCAATAATAATTAATCATAATTCATATAAAACTAATATCTAAATATATATCAATATATATAATCATATCAATAAGACCATTTAATTACTTACATCTTAATATATGAATAATAATAATATCCAAGTGTGTGAGAGAGAATTTCCACAACATGCATTCATAACCCCAGATACGTATTTGTTATATTACTCTACCGTTCCCCTATGTAATTACGATTCATATATTTTAGAATCACAGGTAATCATGAAGATAATTACAATGCACCACGGTGTTAACAGAGGGTACATAGACATTAGATGAATAAATATAATGATGATTTTAGTATTATCCTTCAATTGTGCAACAGCAAGTTATATGTCCATATACCGGAGCATATCATGACACATGTAATTAGTAAATATATCCACATAATACAGAACTCAGAGTGGATATATGCTATGAGTCCATCTACAATTATAAGGCAAATTAGATGAATCTCATCAATGAATTTGTATATGTCTCAGGTTACCTTCTTACACAGCATAAGGTACTGCAATATCCTCACTAAACAACTCTTTGATTATTGCATTGTACATTCGACATGCAAATTATTATTACCAACGATCCCGGCATCCAACGCACTACAATACCAACATACTATATATAATAATAATACAAGTAAATAAAATTCACATGGATGAATAGATAATAGCATGCTCATATAATAATTAAATCTACACTATATATCTCTCACACATATATAAATAATGGGACCTTTAATTCTAATCCATCTTTGAAATCTATATGCTAAGATATAAAATAATCAACTTAATTCCATATGATCACTGAATTCAAACTTCGTAATCAATACGAATCACCATACGAAATACAAGCATTACATCACTACACCGCGTATCAATAATAAAACTATCTAATACTATAAAATTACACTATAATCATATATAAATCTAAAACTCACATAAATTATAATACAAATCTATCCATACCTATAATATATAATAAATATAAATAATTAATAACATTATAATATCCTTACATTTCTTAATCATATAATAATAATACAATACTTACGTCTTTTAAATCTGGTATTAAATCAATCTAATGCAATATATCATAACTACCATAATCATAACTATAATTATATCAATTAAAAATTAATATAATTTAATACATATACATATATAATAATCAAAATAACTTAATAATTAATATTCCATAATCAAATATAATCACAATCAAATATATTATATATTAACTAATCAAACTTACATTCATCTAATTAATTGGCTAATCATCTTAAATATTCCGTATTCTTACTGAAATTATAACCGGATCCAATTAAAATGGAGTCAAATTAATCCAATAAAATAAACAATAATATTCCTCGATTTAATAAGTATTTCACTTTAGTCCTAAACCTCTTATTTGATATAGAATAAGTCCACATAAGCAAAAATTGTTCAAAAGTAAATTAGATAAATAACTAAAATACACAAATAATTCACAATAACTAATCACATAAATTATTCTTAAATAAACTAAATCATATATATATACATTTTAAATTAAAAAATAAGGGAAAAAGAAACTATATTTCAATTATCTAAAAGAGATCAAAATTGGCGCTCAAAAACGCTAACTCTATATATTTCATCAGCGTGCATAATTACAATCAATAAAATAAATATCATTGACAGTAATTTCAAAATCATCTATAGCTATCCATATTACTTATAATAAAGTATTGTACCCAATTACACTAATTCTATTATCCACTATTCCTTAGGCAGCTCATACAACTCATTTGCTTTATCTCATATTCCGTTCTCTGATATTTACCGTCTTACTTTCCTCCCCATTCCCTCTCATTTGTCTCCGTTCACCTCTGCCCACTTTTTTTCCTTCTCTTTATCAAACTACCTCTGTTGACCTACTATCCCCTGGAACAATGAATAAACATCTATGCAATGATCGCACTACCATAACTCCATCTCCCATCTTTGTCTCAATTAGTTAGTATATAATATAAAGATGAACTTTATCTTTCAGAAATTAACATACATATAAAATATAACTAGAATTACTAATCCTCAACATACATTCCTAAATTAATCAATGTAATACATTGACTACAATAATACGATCACATTACATCGGGAGGGCACATCATACATCACCATACACATAATATTACCCTCAACTTTCCTATCACACATTCTTCAGAACCTTACTTCCATCCATTAATAATTCAACTTTTACTACACTCACCATGACAGGAATTTATAAATCAATGAACATTTAATATTAACGGACACCTCACATACCCCACATATTATATGTATGGGTCAGCATGAATAATAATAATAACAAAAAGCTCCTACTCTCTCACTCACAAAAATTGAGAGTTCCAACATCATTTATCGTCACACCCACCAACTCATACTTTAAACTAAAATATCTAAATTCAAAATCTTAAAAATATACTCATGATAATCTATATATAATAATATAATAATAAATATAATAATATATCATAATTATAATTAATATAATAATTAATATATAATTACCTATCTAATAAATATATATAATCAATATCATATATAATCTAATAATAATTCTAATAATAATATCAATTATATCAATAATAATAATGAATTAACATAATTCTAAATATCATTAATAATTACATTATAATTAATTCTCCTAAATAATAATAATAATTAAGATACACAAAAAATAATAAAAAAATATTATATTCAAATATATCAATAAGTTACTAATATAATTCTCTACATAATTATCGTATATATAAATATACCTATCAGATGATGGAGCTTCATAGAAATCTTCATCTTCAAGTAAATATCGTCCATCCCTGTCCCTATTCATATTTCCTTTTCTTTTTCTAATTACAAATAATGTTAGCCAATAAGCATATCATTATATCAATAGAAACATGAACATTGAATACAAAAATTACATGATAATAATACAATGAATATTAAATAATAATATCATACTATTAAGAAAATAACTGAATCTTAATATAATTAAATTCAATAAGAATATTAATAATAATAATGAATAATTCAATAATTCAATCAATAAATTGATAATAATAACTAGTTAAAAAATGTTTAAATTTCATGTTTATTGTAAGGAATTCATATTTTTCTCGTTGTAAGATTTAATAATTAATTCATTTCTTTATTACATCATTATCGATAATGTAATAAATAAAATTATTCTCTCTGTCCGTATCGCTTATTAATTATATCTCAATATAATTAATAATAATATCATTAATCGTACTCATTTAAATAATATATCACTCAAGAATAATCAATGAAATAAACTTCGTCTCCTATCTCTAATAGTATTCGTATACATTCATTCGTATCTCTAAAAATCACACTTCACAAGTCATGTTTTTAATTATAAGTCGTAAGACCTATTATCGCGGACGAGCTTTTTATAATAAATGCCACATTTTCTATTCTTATGTACTTTGTCGGTAGTACAAAAAACCTTATTGTTGATAACGAAATTGTCTATTATAATCTCTCTCATGATCAGGATACTCACCACTTATCTGATACAGTAATGTTTGTCATTAACTCGTTATAAAATCTAAGTATCTGTACAACTAATTAACATTAAGAATTTATGTATTAGTTAATATATCAGATGCATAGTGCTTTTCGTATATTCATTACATCACATAGTAATAATATGTTCATCATCATTATTATATATTACATATAATATCATCTACCATCTATATATATATATTTTATTATATCATACTAATACTATTTAATATTTATTCTCTTTATATATATTATATTATTTTATATATCCTTTTACATAATATATTAATTACTAATATATATACTATCTATATATTTATACTTTCTACTTACTTTATATATAATTCTATATATCATATATATCGATATATATATATATTCATATATATTATAATATACGATCAACTATCAAATATTATTATTAGTAGTTAGAATATACTTATATATAACTGACCTATGTAATCTGTGTATATCTATACTATCATATCTTAATGTATATTAAATTAATCACTATACCTCTTAGGGCCATACTCATTCCCCTACCCATCATCTGCGTTATATCATTATGCACTTGGGTCTTCGGATCTTGAGCACCCCTCAACCGCTCATGCCGAGGTGACCTTCGCCCCCTGCCTTGTTTGCTGCTCAAACCTCTTTCATCATCAGTATATTACTGGCGTGCGGGTTACCTATTAGGGGTTGAATGAAATTCGCACTTTGACGAACGGCGACCCTTAAGAGACCTCATCAAATGTTCTTCCCGCGGACCCACCTTTCACTCTCACCCCTTTGTTACTCTCGCTCCTTATAGTACTTCTACTCGTTAACTTATTCATTATTCATTTAATTATCATTTAATTCTTCTCATTTTTATATGATTAATTAATATTAATTAATTACGTTTAACTTGATATACATTACTCTTATTATTCATTATTCTTTATTTACTATTATTATCTTAATTCTATTAATTCTTATATTAACTCATTCTTTTATTCTTTTCTACCTTATTATTTATCTTCTTCTTCTTATTTTCTTTTTCTTTACTTATTCTTCTTCTACTTATTTAATTCTTATTATTATTTTATTCTTATTAATTATTTAATATATTAATTCTTTAATATTTATCTTTATGTCTTTACAATTAATAATACATTAATTGTTATTAATTCTCTCTTCTTCTACCCATGTTTTCTCTGGCCATTTGTTCGGATGCCACGTTCTTGATTTTAAACTCTTTTTACTTTTTTCACATTTTCATTTTTGTGTCGCTGTGTGTGTGTGTGCGTGGTAGGTGTGTGTGTGTGCTGTCATGTGTGGTGTGTGTGTGTGTTGGTGTTTGTGTGTGTGTGTTTCGCTAGGCACTATTTTTCAAGTGATGAAATGGAATTTCATTTATCAATAAGTTACAATATAACTACCATCACTACACGGAACAGGCATGGGTCTTCTATTCTATCGTAAACACTTGTTGTAACTACTGATAGCCTTTTTCCCACCTTGTTATAGCACGCGCGCTGGAACTGCCATATACATTGTATAGTTAAACTCCTTCACGAATTACTTATTCAACTAACAACGGGGCATTCGCTCCTCTCCTCTTTCTTTCTCCTCTTCTTCTCTCTCTCTCTCCCTCTCTATTCTCTCTCTCTCTTTTCTCTTATCCATCTCTCTCTCTCTTCATATTATTAAATCTATTTTTTATTATATTCTCTTATATATATACTACTAACTCTCCTTTCTATATCTCTAATCTTATCTACTTAACTCACTATTAATTTTCTGATCTCCCTTTCTCTACACTCTTCCCTCCTTACTTCATTCTACCCAATACTTAAATCTCTATCTTCTTCCTCTCCTTCCTTTATCGTAGTCTTCTCTTTTTTCCCTCTTATCCTCTCCTACTGTTTCTTATACTGTTACATACTATTACTCTTTACGTTCATTTCATTTTAATCTTCCATATTCTTATTTTCTATCTAAGTATTATCGCTCTTTTTTCCTCCCCTTTCTTACTTTTCTATTATACTTATTTATGGTTTTCAAACCACCAATCCCCATCTCTCCCCCTCTGTCCACCTCCCCATGATATTAGCTTAACTCTGATATACTTATATATTAATATAATATTAATACTTATATATAATCTATCTATACATATATCTTATATACTATATATATAATTCAATCTATATATAATATACTAATACTCTAATATATTATATAATATATCTCTATATATATAATATCTATATATTACTATATATACTATATATTATGAGTATAATACTATATAATTAATAGTATCTATTATAGACTAACTACTATGTTCTTTTTGACAGTCTTGTCATTTTTCTCCCGAACTTCAGTACTTTTTCTCATCCCTATTATGAGGTCTGCGTATCGCCCTAAACCGAGTACTCTCAGGCGTCACTTGCCCATCTTAGTCTGTCATCTTAAAGCTTCTTCACGTCTTCACTTCCAGCCATTGTTTGCTCACCTGCGTCTGGATGGTTCAGTTAACCGTAATTATGTACTTGTTTTTCACACTCACTATATTGTACCGTACCTGTCTGTCAGTAATACGAGTGCTCCACACATGACCTAATTTATGCTTCGGCGGTCTAATTAGAACTTATCCCTTTACCTACTTAATTAATCTATGTGTATTATGCCACTTACAATACTAATCCACACTTCCACACTTATCCGTATAGCCACAGACTACTCGTTTTCTCAAATCGTCCATGAGCTCTCCATATACACCATAATGAACGTTTAATAACCTCCCTTTAGCGGAGACTTTTTTAATGTGTCCTCTTCTCACCTTAGCGATTACGTACTATTCACTTTGCCATGTTCTGTCTGTCGCGCGTTCTACTATATATACCCGCCATCGTGAGGTCGTGGAGTTGCCTCCTTATCCTGCTCTACACAACACTACGTTATCTACCCTCATGTCTGAAGCTCGCCAGCACCAACGTACAGACTTGATGTCTTACCCAGCACACCTGATGAAACGTTCTTAATTACGGCCTCTTGCACTACTTCTTGATTCGATATTGCATGCACATGCAATGGATCGACACCCAGACGCTTTTACCATACGCCGCGCCCCGGCGTGTGTTATTATTTAGTCTTACAATATATCATACAGGTACGCCCGCGCTATCCGAGTACTGATTTTTTTCGAATGCTGGCGCCGACGACATCTATGAACGTGACTCCTCTTTTTATTAGGATGCTTTCGTTCGGGACTGTATGCTTGCAGAAAAGCGTTTGCAGTAGATTAGGTACAGCGAGGCTTTGTCTGAGGTTTAGTACACTCTGCGGGGTTTGCCATAAGTACTCGTACACTACAAAGTCCGGTATTGTTGTTCGTGCGGACAGTCCATAGTGTCCCGTCTGTCCTGGTGCGCCGTCTGGCACGGTGTCTTCTTTACACCTTTCGCTATCTTATAAATATTTGATAAACCGACGGACAACGAGACTGTCTTAAAGCGTATAAGTACGTAAGTGTGCCGGCAGACCGGTGTTTGAGCAGTTACCATCGTGTGGAATGTACCTGGACTGCATCACCTCTTGATCATTACGTATCGGTCTTCCACTCGGTCATGTTGTACTCTGTTAATGTCTATTATGTTAAGTGCAACTACTGTCTATGGCCTAGGTCGCTTAACGCACGACCTGTCTTCAGCCGCCTGCCCCTAATGCGCATGGACCCGTCTCGCTGTGGTGGGTGCTGCAAAGGGTACACTGAGCGACAAGACTCCATCAAACGTTACTGTGAGCTAGTTTGGCCAACTGTGATACGTGATAGGCTGATGTTCGATTGGTCACACGGATGTCATATGCCTGAAGCTGTGCGGGCCTCGCCCGCGACTGGCAGCGCGTCGACAGTTATTGTGGCGCGGGAACGGAAGGCGCTCCGCGTTTGTCGCGGGGCATCACCGGATAGCCTACACACGACTAGCCTGGCGGGTTTGCGCGGGTACTGGTGATACACCCACTGTCGCATGCACCCCCTGACGATGCCCTCCAAGTGCGGTGCGTCGCGCTCTCTCCGCTTTCGGTGGCATTCTGCAATGTGGGCGCTCTCTACAGTAATCAAGGGAGCGGCCGGCGGGCTTTCCTTCGCCTTCTTTCATACTTATCTTGCTCCTCCTTTTCTGTTCGGCTCCTTTACAACCTTCCCCCTTGACGCCCGGGGGGTTTAACTTTTTTGGCCCCCCCTATTGGCCACACTGATGCTGCTTATGACGCTGATGTGCTGGCTGCTCTAGCTGCTGCTACTGCCGCTGCTACTATATGCCTGGTATGCATGCTCTCTATATCTCAACTATATTTCCTCTAATCGTACTCATCTAACTCTAATCTATCTCTCCTCATCCAGCTAAATATATCTTCACTTCTATTTATAGATTCATTATCTAATCTCTTTATCCGTCTCTCTTCTGCGTTTTCCTCCCGTCCATTGTAACTTACTTGTACTTGTACTGTCTTGCTCCCAACTTTCATTGTCTTGTCCTTCGACCACACCTTCTTGCGTACTTGTCTTCATCCTTGCACACACTCTCGCGTTCTTTGCCTTGTTCTTGCACTGACCACCATGTCTGACCCCAGCCTGAGGTACCACTCTTTGACTGGCAGCAGCAGTGGATAGGAACTCTTACCGCTGCGGTCCGCATCACATCTCCTATTCAGCGCGCAACCACAGTCGCTCATCACACTTTTTGGCCATGCATCTTTCTCAGGTCCCGTTCTCCCGCGCTCATTAGCCCCCCTGCAGCCATCCCTAGAAGCCAGCTCCTGCGGAAAGCACTTCCTGGGCCATCCTAATTTGCTTCCACAATCTATCTATTTACGCACCTTTCATTAACCCCGCAGAGCCCACACCGCTATGCGCTCTAATTCATGTTATCTGCCGAGATGGTTCTAATCTTCAATGCGCACCCCTGACATGCCTGCCATCTATAGTTATTTTTTCTCCTCTTTTTGCTAATCCACCCGCCGTCATAAAATCATCTGGCTGACCACCTGCCTAACATCTTCATTCGTCCTTCTGCTCTTTTGACAGCATGATTCACGACTTTATTCCATCTACCTGTGACGCAGCCCGCTGAACCTTTAAGCCGCTGTCCTCGATATTTATTATCCCACCGCCTACTTCCCAATACTGTTGACTCCCGACATACCGCCCATGAAGTCGCAGACCGCCACTGTTATTATCCCCGTTTTGGCTCATTCTCCTACGCACCTCTTCCTTTAACGCTTACCTTCGTCATCAACGGTCGAGATAATAGTTTCCGTTGGTCTTTCTCCGCCTTCTCTCACACCTATGGATTACTATTTATGACTTCCCTCCCATTAACTAAACACGCACCCACGCCATTGTCTTGCTTTGCATTACGGTGTCCCGACCAGCAGACCGAGCCGTCCGTACTGAAATCCCATCCCGCCATTATAATAACACAACCCCCATCCGCACTCAGCACTTTGGTTTTACAGGTCAATTACGACTTATTATAATCTACACTCTCTCTGGTATTTGTCTACATAATCTCTCTCTTTCATCAAGTTGTTAGCAGTTTTCATATAAACCGTCGTTTTTAAAACATACTCCTTTGGTCATTGGCATACACTTAAGGTAGCTGTCCATTAATCTTTCTTCATTATTTCACGGTTGTGCTACGCTTCTCAAGCAACCTCCGACACCCTAACAGTTTACCTGCCAACGCACTCATAGAACTTAAACGTTTTTAATTCTCGATTTATAGTTTTGTAATGTTGGCGATCGCTTCATTTCAGTAATTCAACTCACTATGAAAACTTTCTGTTCTATGGTACTTCTTCGCTCTCTCGGATTGTCACCACTATGCTTACCCGTTGCCTATACTGTAGTGGGCCAACACTCCGCCTAGACGCCCGAGGTAACTCTCCTCCGCTTGCTCGACCTTGTTTAGCATCACGCTGTCTTTTTCTACACACTTCTCCATCGCCCGAATCCCCCTCCCCTTTTCTACTAAAGAGACTGACCTCCTCTTACTCTACATAATCAAATTGGAGTATTTATAATCGACAAAGTAAAGCGTTTTACCATCACTATATCTATTTAATCTATATCGTTTCTATCACTTACTAGTTATATACTATACTATATATCTCTATCATCTTACCTATTCACCTTGTACCTCTCTATATCACTTCATATATTATCCCTTCGTATCTCTTCTACCATATGATATACTCTAATATCTATCTCTCTCTACTATCTATTTATCTCTAAAAAAAACATCCTCATTATTACTTATATATATCCTCATTATATCCTCCATATTACTCTCTCTCTTAAATTTATCTCTACTCTCTCATTCTCTCATTCTCTTCTTTTAAACTCTCATCATATTATCTCTATCACAATGAACGATGCTATTTACCATCATATCGATCTATATTATATATATCTCTTAATTTCATAATATCTCTTTATTCTTACTTATATCTTCTTATTATATCTTATCTAATCTATCTACATAACTCTTAATATATTGTCCTGAGACCTATGGTATGGTGTACAGGTGTGTGTGTGGTGTTATGGTTGATGTGTGTGTTGTGTGTGTGTGGTGGTTTGAATGTGATGTGTGGGTGTGTGTGTGTGATTGTAGTGTGTCGTTTCCGAGTTCACTGCTGAGTCTTCCCATGTCCCCTTTCCTAAGCCCTTTTTCCCCTGTGATGGCTTAACACATTACTCTCAACATAGGTCCTTCTGCTTCCTATCGCCACCTCCTTACTCTACACTCCATCCTCTTACTTATATCTTCACCTTATCTCCTACCTACACTACTTCCCTACTACCTTACTACACTTACCTAGCAATTATACTTTACTACTCCTTCCTAACTCTTCCCACCTCCCAATCCACTCTTCTACACCTTAATTCCATAACTACACCACCTTATCATATTCTATATTCACTCCTATTTATCACCATTGAAATCACCCTCATCTATAATACCTACTACTCATTATCAAGCCTCATCTAACCTTATGATAAATCAATATAATCCTCCATACCTCTTCTCATCCTAAGACTACCCCATCTAACTTAATACTACTCCTATATCCAATCCCATATCATGCATATCTCATATCACCACTCATATCTACTACTCCTTAATACTCTACTCCCTGACTCACTCATTATACACCCATTTGTTCCTACTCATATACTAACTCCTTATCCTCCCATCAATTCATCTTATCCCTCACTCTAATATTTAACATCTTAGCCTATACATATCCTCCTCCATGCTCCATCTACTTCAATCTATATACCTACCTCTATACACATACCAGCTTCCTCCATTCATCTCAGCATTTCTCCTATTACTACATATACCACTCTACTCCTTACCTCCTCTCATCCCTACCTCCTCTCAAATCCTACTTCATCTCCTCCATCTACTACTACTATCGCTACATCCTCCTAACTACTATGCTTACTACGCTTTCATCTTAGCCCCCATCTTCCATCACCTACTCCTCCTCTTTATCTATCCCTAACGATATCCTCATCACTCCTCTCCATCCATACCTTACTCAACTACCTAACTACTCGCTATCCTCTGGACTAAATACATACCCATCACTCTAATTCCACTCACATTCATAAACCTCCTGACTCTCACTAATACATCCTACTACCCCTACTCCTACCCTCTCCTATCTATCACATATCTATCCTCCTCTCATCATCCCCCCCCCACCTTTCTTCGTGTCTCCTTCCCACCGGCCACTTTTTCCGACTCCGCTAATATTTGCCTCTCATTCGTACTTGCACCGTTTCAGTTTTTTCTCTATTAATCAACGTTCACACTCTAAATCCCCTCCTTACCTCTATACTCCTCTCACAACTTATCCCTCTACTCTACACTCTTTACCCCCACTCACCTCTAATACTACATATCTGCATCCATCCATCTGCTACCCCACTCCTCCTCTATACGTCCCATCTCATCATTAAATCATATCTCACTCTCTATCATCCTATCTATCTTCTTTCCTCATCCTACTCCTAACCCTACTTCTAATGCTTACTATCTTTTCCATCCTTGCACCAGACCAGCATTTCATACTCTTATCTACTCTGATGAATCTGTTATGTAACACTTTCTCATATTATCTACATAATTACGAAAAAAATTATTTTATGTCGTAATATACTATACTATATTATATAAATATATTAGATAATAAAAATTAATTAATATATCTAGATTAAATAAATATATCATGTAATAGACTAATTTCTATATATATACATATAATGTACAAAATAAGATATTACTAGGTTATGTAAGTACTTACTAGATTTAACATTATATTCATCTACTATGGAACTCTAATAATAAAATTATAGGATTAATATTGCTCTGAGCGCTAATAATTACTCGCCGAACTAGTGGGGTGATTTATCTACACGCTGATTCCTATTACAGTTTTACGACTTTTTTGTTTAACGTTTGTTATCAACCACACTTCTTAATTGCCTAACTCTTATTCTGCGTAGTTCTTCTTTAAATTTTTCATTTGTTTTCTTTATCTTTCTTCTTCCGGCTCTCTCTAGATTAATCCCGTCGTGGTATTGATATCTCGTCTTTCTCTTATATCATATCTCCTTACTCTTACTCTTATACTTCTCCTCGATAATATATCTATTCTAATACTCTAGTACTCTAATCTATATCTATTCTCTTCATATCTATATACACATCATATCTCTCTTTCTCCCTATCTCTCTCTATTTGCTCTCATAATCGTATACATCTCTATCCTATTCTCTCTCTCTACATTCTATCTATCTATCTTTCTCTCTCCTATCTCTCTACCATCTTCTACTCTTTCAACTATCTAATACTATATATCTTTTTATCTCATACTATCTCTCAATATTCCAATTCTCTCTTTCTGTATGTTACTTATACATTGAAATTGTTCCTAACGTATTAACTTATCCCACATCCACACATCCATTTGGGGACATCCTTCACACACCTAACTAACAGTCATTTCCTTTTTCGCACCACCACCGACCTCTTCAAACAATTTTCACCATTATCTGCATCTCCCAACCGCCGGATTTTTCGCTCCATATCACGACGCCCGGCGCCCCCCATTTACCACACCTCCCCACCGTCACCTGTCTGAAATCACGGCAACATTTTCTCCGCAACTTCCCCACCTTTCCTCTCCCATGTGCCTTAATGCGTCTACTGTATCGAATCTTGAACATCGTGTCTTTTGCCGAGGTCTTAGTGGATGTTTTCATATCTGTCTTAAGCACGGACTATAGTGAGGCCTCGAATCCGTTAGACACCTTGGTCCACGCTTCTCACAACCTAGTTTACAACGTCAGATAACTTCTTCTAATCAGTCGTGCCCCATGCTCATATTTATTAATCCCGTACATAATTCTACTTTTAATTACCTTCATTTGCTTAATTTAAACTATTTCGTATGTATTTTAATTTTCTTATTTGCTCGATTCAACTCCCATTTCTGCTTCTCCTTTTTGAATCAATATATATATCTTACTAACTTACTTCTTACTTCTGTCATTTTATATCTTACATTTTATCCATTAATAAAAAAATGACGTCATATTATTTATAATTAATGCTAAACTTTTAAATTCAAAATTAATTATGTTTTCAGGGTTTTACAGAGAAGGTAGTGAGGAGGTGAAGTATCAGGAAATTTTTCTTTGAGAATGCTAGTCTACAAAAAAAAGCTCCCCTTTTACCATACCAGTTTTTTAATGAGAATTTGTCGCAGTCAGAATATCCACAATCGAGGTTCACAAACTACGACTGCACCCTCATGGTGTTCTGTCTAATTAATGGTCATCCTTCTGACAAGCCTAACAAACACATATCACCTCCTGTTTAATGCACTCTTCTCGCTCTAAAAGTCACATCTTTCTGCAGGAATTTATTTACTCGACTCAATCCACTTTTTCGATTCTCAGGTCGATTCACAGCGCAATCACCACTTATGTCAATCCATATTCAATCAACTATCATCCACCTTTCATAGTGACCAAAAAATTATATTCATTCTTGTTTAATTCCTCATTACGCATTCTTCTCACCATAACTCATAAGCGCATTTCCTCATTTTATCAATTCTCTCAATCCTAAGCGTCCCGCAAGACTGTCCATGCTGACCATGTATTAGATGCTATAACCTATTAGACATAGTTAACTACCTAACATTAACACAGGTAAGCCATATCGACATGCAAAACTAACACAACTAGTCCCTTCACGCCCACTCAAGGATTTATTGCAAAAGCCATACCCAACCTTTTATTAAATGATTATTTATTATATGTTTATATTATATATCTAATTTATTTATATTAATTATTATTAATTATTCTTATTATTATTATTATTATTATTATTTATTATTATTATTATTATATATTTATTTATTTTATGATTTTATTTATTTTATTTTTATATTATTATATTATTATTTTTAATTTATTATTTTATTATTATATTATTAATATTATATTATTATTATTATTATATATATATTATTATTATTATTATTAATGTTGTGCATATAATATTATTATTATCTATATTATTATTATTATATATTATTATATTTTTTTATTATTATTATTATATTATTATTATTAATATTATTATATATTAATTATTAATTATTATATTAATTAATATGTATTATTTATTCTTCTTATTAATTATTATTATTTCATATTAATATATATTTATTAATTTATTATTATTAATTATTATATTATATTATTATATTATTAATTATATTATTATTAAGACATAGCTAGTGCAGTGCATAAAGTAAAAGTGAGAAGGAAACGAATGATATAGAATAATAATAATGATTAAAATAATTAATAGAATAATAATAATGAATATATATAATAATAATAATATA